>JAVQJL010051202.1:0-26546 GCA_036024295.1 Nannoperca obscura
GGTGTCTCAGTGCTGTGGAGATGCGATTTAGCTGTGACAGAGGAGGTCTGAGTGAACATGTCAGGGGTTTGGTCACCTGAGCCATCTTCATCAGCTGGAGTGAGAGTGGACGTTTGCTCCATCTCATCAGTAATGGAAGAGACTGAGGGCTTCACTGACTGACCTGTGACAGCACTGTCTTGTTCCTTCACTGGAAGTGATGTTGGCTTCTCAGTGCTAAACAATAAGGATGTTGTTGAAACTGCTGTGGCTTTGCTGGAGATCTCAGTTGTTTGTTGATATGAGCTCTCTTCATCTGTTGTTGGGAAAGTAGAACTTGTCTCTGATGTTACTGATGCTTTGTCAGTCTTAATTGTTGTTACAGCCTCTTGTGTTTCAGGTGACACTGATGTTGGTGGCTCACTACTGTAAAGCGATGAAGCTGAAGTAAAAACTGTTGTTGAAGTATCACTTGTTACAGTTCCACGTGAGGCTGTGACTGATGGTGACACTGTACTCAATACTGAAGAGACAGTAGTTGCAGTGATAATTGACTGATCGGTGAAATCGTCAGTGCTGTCTCCAGTACTCTCTTCATCTGTTGTTGGGAAAGTAGAACTTGTCTCTGATGTTACTGATGCTTTGTCAGTCTCAATTGCTGTTACAGCTTCTTGTGTTTCAGATGACACTGATGTTGGTGTCTCAGTACTGTAAAGTGATGAAGCTGCAGTAAAAGCAGTTTTTGAAGTATCACCTGTTTTAGTTTCACTTGAGGCTGTGGCTGATGGTGACACTGTACTCAACATTGAAGAGACAGAAGTTGCTGTCATCATTGGCTGGTCAGTGAAATTGTCAGTGATGCCTCCAGAACTCTCTGTATCTGTGGTAATGAGGAATGATGCTGTTTCAGGTTTCATGCTTGATTCACTGATTGTTGGAACAGACTCTACCATTGTAGTTTCAGTACTAATATCTTTACCCTCAATGTCAGAAACAGCAAATGATGTAACAGGAGAGGTTGCTGTTGGTGTCTCAGTGCTGTGGAGATGCGATTTAGCTGTTTCAGGTTTCATAGTTGATTCATGGATTGTTGGAACAGATTCTACCATTGTAGTTTCAGTACTAATTCTTTCATCCTCAACGTCTGAAACAGCAGATGATGTAACAGGAGAGGTCTCTGTTGGTGTCTCAGTGCTGTGGAGATGCGATTTAGCTGTGACAGAGGAGGTCTGAGTGAACATTTCAGGGGTTTGGCCACCTGAGCCATCTTCATCAGCTGGACTGAGAATGGACGTTTGTTCCATCTCATCAGTAATGGAAGAGACTGAGGGTTTCTCTGTCTGACCTTTGACAGCACTGTCTTGATCCCTCACTGGAAGTGATGTTGGCTTCTCAGTGCTAAACAATGAGGATGCTGTTGGAACTGCTGTGGCTTTGCTGGAGATCTCAGTTGTTTGTTGATGTGAGCTCTCTTCATCTGTTGTTGGGAAAGTAGAACTTGTCTCTGATGTCACTGATGCTTTTTCAGGCTCAATTGATGTTACAGCCTCTTGTGTGTCAGGTGACACTGATGTTGGTGTTTCACTACTGTACAGTGATGAAGCTGTATTAACAGCTTGCTTTGAAGTAACACTTGTTACAGTTTCACGTGATACTGTCACTGATGGAGTTCTGGTGCTGGACATTGAGGAGAGAGTGTTTGGCAACATTAATGACTCTCCAGTGACCTCAACACTGCTGTCTTCAGAACTTTCAGTACCAGAGGTAGTGAGAAATGAAAATGATGCTGTTTCAGGGTTGGAGGTGGATCCTCTGATGGAAGGAATGGACTCCACCAATGTAGCCTTACTGCTAACAACACCATCATCAATTTCTGCAGCAGTGGATGATATAAAAGAACTTGGAGACATTGTTATTGACTTTGTTAGTGTCTCATCAAGGGTTGGAGAAACCACTGGTCCTCCTGTAATGGATGGGATTTTTGTCTCATCTGTTTCAAGACTTTCTGATGAAGAAATTGTTTTTACTTTTGAAGGCTCAGTGCTAATAACTTCATCCTCAGTGTCTGAAATAGTAGATAGCATAACAGAGGCTGCATTTGGAGAAATAGTTACTGAGCTTATCACTCTCATTTCAGAATTGGAAGAAAGAACTGGCTCTCCTGAAGGTAACATTGTCTCATATGTTTCAGCAGTATCTTTTGTTTTGCTTTCAGAAGATGTAGTTGTTTGATCTCCATAGCTCCCCTCTACTTTTGAAGTGGGCAGTGTGCTGGTAATTATGTCAGTGATGCCACTCACTGCTAGTTTCTGTAAACTGGATGGTTTTTCTGTTAGTTTTTTGGTTATGTCACTGTCTGTGCTAAATGTAGAGGAGGGAATTGGGGTCACACTGATGTCAGAAAAAACAGTAGTCCTTGATGTTACTTCTGATTGTGATGGTTTTATTGTTCTTTCTGTGATGCTACTTTTTGATGTTCCAGAGGATATTGACTGGACCTCAGAACTCACCTCATCTGTGGGTGTGAAAATTGAGCTAACTTCAGATTTAACTGATATCCTCTCTGTGATTGTGATATCTGACATTTCTTGTGATACTGATGTTGGTATCTTAGTGTTGAAAGCAGAAGGAGCTACAGTGCCAGCTGTGGTTGAACCATGACCTGTTTCATATTGTGTTTTTCCTATAACTGATTTCTTTGTACTGAGCATGGTAGCTGCTGCAGTAGCTCCTGCTGATGTTTTACCAGATGTATGGCCATCTGTTGTTTGTCCAGCAGTGCTAGGATGTAATGAACCTGTCTCTGTAATGCCACTTACTGGGGTCATTGTTAGAGTTTGCATTTGTTTTGTGGCATCCGTTACACCTTTTTTCACTGTTGAAACTGTGGTTGAAAAATACTCATCTGGCTTGACTGTTCTACTGACTGGAGAAGTGGCCACAGACGAGGAAGTTTGATCTTTTGAAGTCTCCTTATCTGTGACACCAGTAGCAATTTCCACACTCTTATCCAGTTTGTGGCCAGGTAATTCAGTCATTATTGATGCACTTTGTGTTGAGTACAGACTAAAATATTCAGTTAATGAGGCCATTGTTGTCTTGATAATTTCAATGGCACTGTATAAGGGGGAACCAGTGGTTGCAATGGATTCATGAGAGGAAGGAGTTGTTGCCTGATCTTGTTTCCACTCCGCATGCATAGTGGTGGATGTTGATGTTTCTTCTAACTCACCACTGGCAGGAACAGATGTTTTATCTGTGCCTGCTGTCTGTACTGTTTGTGATGTTATTTCATTCTCCAATGTACCTTGATCTGTTGCGATTAAACTTAAAGATGATGTCACAGTTCCAGAAAAGGTATGTGATGGTGGGCTGGTTGTAAACATGCTTACTGTTTGAACCCCTGAACCCCCCTCCTCTGGTGTAGACATTGCATCAGTCACAACTTTCTCAGGTGATGAAATGGAAGGCATTTGGATGTCTGTACTCACCCATTGACTTGTGAGTGTACCTTCTGAAGTTTCAGCTAGAGTTGGTGCTACAGATGCTGATGATTCAGTGGTGTCTACATCTATAGCTTGTGTTATCGCAGTCTTGTCTGTCTGTTCAGGAGAGGCTGAACTACTAGATACTGAAGGAGCCATTGTGCTGGAGCCAACTTTTTGGGGGGTTTGGGTTTCTTTCCCTCCCTCCACATCTTGAGTGGAGCTCTGTGAGTCACTAGTTGTTGATGTTTTCTCATCAGCATTATCAGAGGATGGAGTGTACACAGTCTGTAACATAGACTGAGTGCTGTCTTTAGCAGCTGGCGTGGCAGATGTGATTGTTTCCTCTGTGGTTTCAGCTTTATCTCTGGCTGTGTAAAACTCAGTTGAAGAAGTACCAGGGGATTGGTTCTTAGCCTTCTCTGTGTGAGTGACTTCTGAGTCACTTTCCTCATACGTGGGAGTCCTCCCTGACTTGCCTACTTTTTCTCCTACAGATGTGGTAATGACAGTGGTGTTTTCCTTATCAGCCTTCATTGTTTGGGTTTCTTTGGTGATATGTGGCTCAGCTGGTGTTACTGTAGAAACAAAATCAGCAGGGGTAGCTCTGACATCACTCACCAGCACTGTGTCATCTGTAGCAGCTAGATGCACTTCGTTTTTTTTTGTAGTTTTTGGTGGAGCTGTGTCCTCCACTGTTGAGGCCAGAATAGAGTTTGTGTCTTTCTGTGTGGGACGTTTTGTTGTCAGCTCATCTTCTTCAGGTATGTGAGGAGGTGTTGATTCAACTATTGAGATTGTATCAAGGTCATAGTAATCAACACCTGGGATCGTTGTAGAGGTTGGTATTGCTGTGGGTTCCTCTGTAGATTGAGTGGCATTATCAATAGGGAGATTGGTCCAACTATAATCAAACAACGTGGTTATTTCATCGCTTGCTCCAAGAGTCGTCACATTTGTCAAAATCTGGGAACCTTTGACCTCTTCTTCTTCTGGGCTCTGTGGTTCCAGTGTGATCTCATGTTTACCATTTATAAAGCTAACAGTTGGAGTGATGGTTACTGCAGCTTGGGAGAAAAGGTCTGGGTCTCCACTCAGCAAGATGGGCTCACCATCGACTATGGAAGGGGTGGGATGGTCAGGCACAACTGGTATGGTAGAAGACTGAGAATCTTGTGGCTGTAGAGCCTGGTCAACTGCAAAGAATGAAATAAATACGGACAGATTGTGATAATTTGATTGCAAAGCAACAGCAAGTTTGGCTAATGGATTTAAGAAACAACATTAATATTTTATTTCTAAAATCTTGAGATTGGTAGATATGGCATTCTCACACTATCACACACATCACACTTAAGAGGTGCTGTTTTCATTGTCAGCGGAAAACACCAAAATATACCATTTCATGAGAAAGAATACAAGCGTATTTACAGATTTGGAATGTTCACTTAAACATAAAATTTATGGGGGAACTCCACCATTTTTACACATCAGGATTAGTTCACTACTCATGGGTATTATCACTATAGGACTCTGGAGGCTCTGGACTCTCACTCTAGAGTAAGTTTTGTTAAGTCTGAGAAAATAACCCTAGTGATGTCAGGGTTATTTAGGCTTGGGCTAGGAGAAATAAACATGTTAACAAAAAGCCAGTGTTATAATCAGGACACTAATTGTCGGAATATGTTTTCATCTGTCTCTTGCAAGTGCTTTGCTTTAGGGAAGTGCAATACTAAATCAAAGAAGTACCCCTTTAAACACTCTAAATGCAATGTACAGATAACACATGAATCACTATTATATACATCAGTCAATTGTGCCTCCTCAAATTTGTATGGCACTTTCAATAAAATGAAACATTCAATAAAATGATATGTGCTGAGCCTTTGCACTTATGAAACTAAAAGCTGATACATATGTTAAAGTAATGTTTAGAATATTTAAAAAAAACTCTCTAAAATTGGAATGGGGAGTTCTACACTGAAATATACTGTATGAACTACATTTTCATTTGTTGCATCTGGTTTTGAGTCAATGGATAAAACAAAAAACTACAAATAAAAGATTAAGCATTCACAATTCTTAAGAGTGTTCTCACAAAATTATTATTTTGAATCTAAAAAAGTTCAAGAATACACAAACATTGCACAACACTGCTAATAAATCTAGAGATTTGAAAGCCTTGGCTAGTTGGTGTCCGATGTTCATCCAAACCATAATTCAAAGATTTATATTCTAAATTGATGTGAAAAGAAATATTATCAAGAGGCCATTTGAACACAGACATAGCCAAGTCCTTCAACAATGTTAACAAAGTCTGCATTGATTTACTAAAGATACAACTAATATTATTTACAAAATACATGACATGGAAGGACAGTCTTGCCTTCACTGAAAAAGGATAACCCATTCAACACAGAAAATAAGAATTATAGTATATCAGTATACCAACAACAATATATGCCATATAATATATCCAAGACATTTCAGAACATATTCTTATTAACACCATTAACACCATATCATATAATAAAACAACAACATTATAAAACAACAGCATTCAATGCCCTTTACAGCATGTTACTATTTTATCATCATCCACCCATACTATGTTGCCTCAGATGGGTTTATGTATTTATATTAATAAACAAGATGTTGTCTGGCTGGAAATAATCCACCTATTCTAAAATATAGCATTGAAGTACGACACAAAACCCATGTATCAAGATATTAAAATTTTATATTACAGCTCAACTGAGGTGAACTAATAGATGCCAATTATAAACTTTAAAGCTAAGAAAAGGGTTTGAGTCCAAGCCTCTCTCTTTTAGAAAACTAAGAATTGGTGAGGAAAAAACCATGATGACACCCAGTGAATGTCCACGTAACATGCCTATATGCATTCCAGTTTTTTCTTTAATCAAGAGCATGGTCTTTCAGTTTGAGAGCAGTCTTTATTGATTTCATGTTCAGATTTCCTAATACTACAAAACCCTGCTCTGCTTGTCTCTGCTTGTGCTCAAAACGGATGCTCGCACTCAGATATACTGTTGTTTGCACAGATTTCCCGCACTCTCTCTCAAAACGCTGCTCTCGCACTCAGGCTGCTTCTGTGCGCTTAGATTTTTATGTACAACAAACCTCAGTCAAAATTCCCCAGTCAATAGGATTTAGAACTGTAGTGTTAACTAAGGAAGTGATCGCTGCCTTTATTGGAATGTAGACTTCAAAAAATCCAAGCGCACAGCAGAAATCCGAGAGCACAAGTTCCACAACTTGCACAGAAGCAGCCCTATTACTTAATATGAACATGAAATCAATAAAGACTGCTCTCAAACTGAAAGACCATGCTCTTGATTAAAGATAGGAAAAAACTCCATATCTCTAATTAATACAAAAAAGAATTGAGAGCCACATACAACATGAAATTCTTTGGTATACTATATACCTTTACACCCACACACACCCCACCCCTCCTTTCCCTCTCTGTTTCCCACAAATGGTAATTAAGAAAGATTATTGGTTGCAAACAAGAACACCTGCACCAGATCAGCTTTGCAGAAAGACACAAGTTCCCAGGCCCAGTTCCCTGGGAACTCAGGCAATGGGCCTACCTGACTTACCCCCTCCCCACACACACAAACACACATGCACCCTTATACTCACACACTACCTGTATCTCTCCCTCTCTCTCTCTCTCTCTCTCTGTCACACACACACACACACACACACACACACACACACACACACACACACGTAGAGGCTCTAGTAGTCGATTGACAATGAACAACCAAATCAAAGTAGACCACAGAAGCACTGGCACCCTAGTCTTCATAGTTGCGTAAGGCACAGACACAGCTTTGTGGGACAAATAAAAACCTCAACTGGCAATCAGCTTCCAGTGATTAAATGATCGATTTAAAAAAAATTATATAATAATAATAATAATAACCTAGTGTTTGTATTGTTTTTATCAGAACTACTTTATGGAATATAAAGCAATTAGTTTATGACCACCCACACTGTATTTGTGACTAATTTATCAATATATACAGTTTACTTAAAAATAAAAATAAAAACTAATCTCACATCCTGACCCACAACCGCAATGTTCAGGTCTAACATTGCAGGCTAGAAAAGTTAGAAACCGTTTGGGACATTTTAGGAAAATTGGATTTTCTTTCTGGTGGAGGGTTAAATGAGAAGATGTATACCACTCCAATATTTGTGTCTGGTCAGTATGAAGCTACACAGCCGGTTAGCATAGCTTAATATAAAGACTGGAAACAGTAGAAAACAGCTAGCCTGCCTATCAGCACCTCTAAAGCTCCCTAATTAGCATGTTATATTGCTTATTCACACAAACAAATGAAGCATAAACAATACAATTAACAATTACAGTAACAATTTGTTGTTTTATTGGGGGTTACATGCTATACTACTACTTGGCCAGAACCAGTTGCCAAGTAACCAGCAGAGACTTGAGGAAGTTACTACTCCTGGCCAAGAAGAAGTATGGATAATAGCCTACCAACAAACAGTAGTTTTTACACTTCAGTTTTTGCATGGAGTAAACAAAACCTAATTAAGACCATGTGTTAAGAGTTGATGGTAGGTGGATTTTGTTACTGTTAGATGAGCCAGAATAGCTGTTTCTCCCTGTTTCCAATCTTTGCATTAAGCTAAGCTAACAAACTCATTAGCTGCCTTATAGTTAATATAAAGACATCTCATCTAAAGTGAATACGCGTATTTCCCAAAATTTCAAACTTTTCCATTAAGCACCAGTTTTATTACTGTAAGAATGCACTGTTGGTGGTTCTGTGCATTGTTTTGTTTTGACATTTGTGGCTGACACGCCTCAGAGTATCAATATTTCAAGCCATAACATGTCATATAAACACTTTGTAAACAGTAAATGTGATTGTCTTCAATTAATCACAAACACATGGACACTGATTTTAAAACATCCTGATATTATTGTGCAATTTGTTACCATGCAGCCAGACAATGCACTTCTCCCTGTGCCACAATATTTTCCACCAGCTTTTCCCACACAAACTGGGCAGGCAGAAAGAGAACTTGAGCCACATCACATGATGTAGCAGTAGCTATGATCCCCCGCTTTGGTCAGGCGGCCTCCAGCTGTCCTCACAGAGAGTGCAGACTTTGCCTTAGCGATGACATCACCTCTTGTGATGGTGCCCAGTCTATGCTGAAGACAGGCATCTGTGCTTACTCAGGTAGACTGCCAACACAACTCTGTGATTGCCAGACTGGCTGTCAGTAAGCTGGTACATGCACACACAGTGAGAGAAATACTGCAAATGCATAGTGATTTGCTGTACAAATATACAAAAGGCATAAAGACAGACATATTTTGTATAGTACAGTGCTGTACATGCCCACAAACATACAGGCTAATCAATGTGTACTCTTGGCAAATAAACTGACCACACTATAATAATGTAATGATTGGATTGAATGTGTATAACCTGGAGTGCTGTTGTCTCAGGCAGGCTTAGAACCTGTACAGAAATCAGGACCAAATTCCAAACCACTTTGGATCGTCAATCTGATATTTAAAATAACCACCTTTCACACTGAGAACACACACAAACATAAGCCTGAGTTAACCAGAAAACCAAAAACTTCAACTTGGTTCATCGTGGAAGAACTTAAAATACATTAAATACAAATGATCCCACTGCCAACAGCAGTCACCATACATTGACTATTTTGTGGTTGTGTGACCTCAATTTACTTCCACTACTATACATTCTCGTTATAGTAACTCTCCCTCCACTTCAGCATCCTGGACAGCACAGCATCCTCCAACTCCCAGCTACTGTAGCACACCAATATTACTATAAACCACCCTAAAACAATGCTGGGGAAAGATTAACTTTACCAGTGTGTACCATATGATATGATATGATTTGTCAATTTGAATCAAATGCATTGAATTTAAAGATGTCAAAGAAAGTTTCAAAGGTTTGAGGTATTATTTGTATCTCTTACCTGATACATTCTGCATCGGCATGACAGAGGTCACTTGGATGGATTGTTCATCAGCGACCACTAAACCTGGAATGGTGGTCGTATCAGCTACAGCTGAAGCCATGGGAGCAGATGTAAAGAACTCTGTGCCAATCTCTCTTGCTGTGTCATCATCCGTTGTCAGGGCATTACCGCTGTGCTCTGGCAACTCATTGGTGGACTCATCAAAGACGTTTACACTTGTTGATGATGTCAGATCTTCAGCTGAGGTTCCACTATCAATCAGGACAGCGGTGGCTGTCACAGCTACAGATGTGGTCTCTTGCTTGTAGACAACAGCTGGCGTCTCTACATCTGTTGCAGTGCTGGTAGTATGTGGTGGTGCCGTGGTGGTGATCTCCACCTTACTTCCGGGTTGGGTGTTACACATAAAAGTGGTGTCTGTGTGGATTACTGTTGCATCAGTAGTACTAGTGCTGACTGAGAGGTCCTGTTGGGATGGCTGAGAAGGAGGCAGTCCCTCTACAGCAAAACCAATCTCAAAGTCAACAACGCTAGGTTTACTGACTGGGAATGGTGTTGTTGAATGAAGCCCTGTGGTTGTGGGTGTTGATTCTGAGGAGCTGAACAGTTCCTCGCTGGTCAGTTCAGATTCTATTGGACTGTTGGTGACGTCAGTGGCAATCGCTGTGGTGATCCCAGAATTCAGAATAGTTTCCTCAGTCATCCCCTGAGCAAACATGGGCTCTGTGATGAGAGAGACATCTGGTATGGGAACATCAGGTTGGATTGTTGTGATCTCAATTTCTGAGTTATCACCTGGCTCCTCAAGGGGCTTGGACTCTGACTCTGTGGTATCAGTGCTCTTTGTTGTGTTTTGGGGTTCTGTGAATGTGTCACCACGGTAGGAAACGGATTCCACTTTGTTTTCAGAGTCGTCAATGTCAAAGTCTGTTGCAGTTATTTCATTGTCAGCGTCCTCATGTTCCTCTTTGATGGTGGGTGCAACTGTGGTGATTAACTCTTCTTGGCCTGCTAGAGTGGGGCGAGGTGGAGCCATACTGGTAGAGAACATAGATGGAGGATTTGTAGAAAGTGGAGAGTCTGGAGACTCTTCTGTCTCTGATACAGTTTCATATGTTGGGGTTAGTATAGTGGTATCACTCTCCAGTAAAGGCATTGAGGTTGTTGAGCTGATAGTGGTGGAGATTCCTACCAAAGACATATCCACAAAGGAAGTCTGGTTGATCACCTTTCTCATTCCTAAAAAAACACAGATAAGCACATAAATAAAAAAGCTAAAATTACAAAAAAAAAACATCTGACTGACAATATGGACAACATAAATATAAAAGAGAATTGTTATAGTGTGATTGTTGTCAAGACAATGAGCGACCAACACTTTTATGTCTGGATTTTCACCTCACCTAAGTCACCTCACTAGATTCTATTTTAAAACACAGTGGGTCTTTTGGCTGAGTCCTTCTGAGACAAATAGCCTGGGTTCACACAATGTAATACTTTAAGAATACACACAATGTTTAGCTGTGGAAAGATGCCAAGATTAAAACAAAGATCCAACAGTTACATTTTCAGTGTTACACTTAACCGGTGTTGTAAAAAGAATATATACATATAAAATCTAAATTTTTTTATATATCTTGTAAGTATGTGGAGTAGGCAAGCCTTATTAATCAAATACCAGTCAATGAGTAATATGCCACAGCTGAAATACCATTATGACACTTAACATTAAAGTACCCAGAGGCAAAGGTTTCCTAGAAACCTCAGCGTGAAGGACTTCCTCTCTTAACTGTTAATGTTGTTTATAACTTGCACTAACATTCATTTATGCAATGTTCTCATAGAAACTGTGGAACCAATGCTAAGTTAAGGAACAAAGTTTTATCTGTTTGAGTTGTTGGCAAATAACCTCAATTATTTTAAGGTATTAATGAGGCCAATATTCTCATGCTGATTTTCCATTTAATAGTCTGTCTCTTATAATAGTCTGTAGCATGAAATTGGATGGATTATCATCAGCTCATGGCAGATGAGGTAATTTTCAAACTGTTCTGTTTTCTGTGAAAAACCAAGTGTACTTGAGTGCACAAATGTTTCTCTAAACATTTCCTGATCTGCCCGAAAGGATCCACATGACTGTAACAGAGAAACTAAGCAGCATATAAACTTTAAGGAATCTAGTGTTGTGGTTTTGTTACAGTTGCCCAGACTATTTTTGTCTTCTCTTGTACCCGGTGCACTGCCTCCCCTCCAACAGTGCATCTTAGTGTTTACATGTATTTTGTCCTGTCATTGAGCATCGGCCCCTGATTTCACATTTCCATCTCTCAGTGATGGTCTTCAAATGCTCACTAAAGAACTTGTCTATTTATACTTGAGGGGTACTAAATCCCTTTAACTCCTTCATGTTTGTCTTGAATGCACCTCTTCCTCATTGACCTTGTGTCCTCCCATGCTCTCTCATTTACTCACACCCATATAAAAGTGTTACAGCTTTAGAGCACTTTCGTCACTGGCATAGACAGACTGTGTAAAGCCAGCTGTGGAACATTACATGCTAGCCCTTTTTCTTCAAGAAACTATCTCTGATGTAAGGTGTGAAACACATTTTTCCCTGACAGGAAAAAAAGGGCCTGTTCTCAGAGGAAGGTCATTATCTCACTGATGCGTTTGAGCTGTTTCTGTTAGAGGCGTTTGTTTCCTTCGAGCTAATCCAGAAGCCAATCAGAGCCCAAATATGCCCCTATTCCCTCTGCACCACCCTTCTTTCTCCCGGTCTTTCTGTGTAGTCTAAGTGACGTAGGTTTACATAATATTTAGTTTTTGAGATATTATTGGGAGTGGAAAAGCAGGAAATGTTGGAGTGACTCCCACCAAACAAGGGTACTTGAAAGGCACTTAAATGGGGGCGTAAATACAACAGGACTAAGAGAGCTGACATGTAATGCACAGAGCAGGAGGTGAGGGTGGCCTGTTTGTGTGCCCTCTGAACTCAATGGGACTTATCACTGCAAGAGTTAGCATAGCTCAGGGGCAGAAAATGGCCAGGCAAGGGCCAGCTTATCTGTCCATCCTCTCATTTGTAAAGATGGAAAGGCCAGGTCAGGGGTCACTGAGGATGACTGAATTTAGAAGTCCACCAGTAGCTCCACCATTATCCAAACGTCTGCTCTGATAAGTACAAGTGAGAATGACGAAGGGCAAACTCTGACAGCAGAAATGCGATGAGAAAGGTGAAAAGGGAGTTAGATAGTGAGACTAAAAAGGCTGACAGGTGTGGTATTAGTTACTTTAGCTCTTTCTCTAAATGGTGACTGTCATCTGTCAGTTTTGCCCTGAGGATACTGATTAGTTAAAACACACATTTTAGGGATTAGTCTAATTCTGTTAACTTCCAGTGAACCATGAAGTGTCACTATTAGTAGGGATCTATAGCTATATTCACGCATGCCTACGTGTATCCTACAAGCAAGTCCACAGAAAGTGAAAGAGTTTACAGAAGTCACAATTGATGAATTTCCACATCCCCAACAGCTTGGCTACTCAGATTCATCTTGAACTTGTTATGAGTGGAATAGCAATTCATTTTGCATTTCATAAATGTGATAATATTATCTAGAATGACAAATTTTTATATTTTTAATAGTAATTAGTAATAGGTGCATATGAACATTAGTTTGTTCATCATCATTGAGGCTGTATAAGGATAAAGCTTGAGGAACATTGATTAGCCCATCAGGAAATAATATTTAGACAAATAGAAATAGACAAATACTGACTGTTCACAAACTCTCAAGCAAATTATTAGTCATTAATCTCCCCATTAGAATAAGAACTGGCATGCCCATTGCTTTTAAAGTAAACAGAGTTTCCCATTTAGATTTTACTCTCCTCTTGCCTAATTCCGTTGCCACAGAATTGGACGGGAAACTAAAATGCGAGACAATGAGGTCAACTAAACACAGCTATCTGTATAAATAGGCACATAACACACAATGCTCATAAGAAAATAATCCCTCTGCTTTGCTCATGTTGTTGTCAAAAAAACTGCACAATCATACAGCAAAAAACAGACACAGAGGGAACAAAACAATGGTTGTAAACATTTGAAAAAGTTGGTCTGGTTCAGATGTGGGAATGTGTACATTGGTGCAAAGAGGCAGAAAATCAAAGGGTGGGGGAGCAGAGACTAATAGGAGATGAGATCATCACAGTCCAGGCCTGGTTTTGACAGGGAATGGTCTGTGCCTTCAATCACTGTTCGCCTGTCTAAACTAAAATGTGAATATATACACCATATGACCAACCATATGCAGGTAACACTTTGCTCCATGATATTCCGTAAATACACAAAATACTAACTACAAGACTCTGTGGGTGAGTTTACCTTTAAAACAGTAAGCTCCAAGCTTCTTAGTTGGGTCGGGGAAGCCAGTCTGGTTTCTGTAGCGGTACATGGTCCTGACGCCAAGAAGGCCTCCCCCACACTGTATTCTGGGTACTGCAACAGGATGTCGTGCACTGCCATCGGAGAGCCAGCCATAGTCACATCTGTCCAGACCATGTCGCCAGGAAGCATGGAGCTGGCCAGGGGATGCCAGGACAGCATTCCTCTTTTTACACTCTTCACTGGCCTCCTCAAAAGTCATCTTATGGGTCACAGGTGCATAGTACACTTCACCTGAAATACAGATGGCAAAATGCAATGATGACTTAACAAAAAGCACTAACTCAAAAGCAACATGGCAACAAATCATGAGTGATCATGGCGACAAAATCTGATCAGTAACCCGGAGGTGGCAGAGGGCTCAAATCACTGTTTAACCATTTCCACAAACTTTGTCATTAATAAGTGTTGTTTCACTAACAGATTGCTGTTCTTTCATATTTCATTTTTAATTATTTAAACTGAAAACAGAGCTAAAAAAGCCAATAATTTTGGAGTAATATCAAGCTACAGATTTTTAGATCCTTTTGACCTTTCAGAAAAGGAATAGCCAGTGGAGAAAAGTCACAGCTGTGCAGGGCATGGAACCAAAATGTCTCCCACCGATTATATTTAGGACAACAGTAGTTCATTCATTATTTTAATCTGAGGTGGGATAGCAATGCAGACAATGTGCCTGGCCTGTCAATGAATGTGTCTGTACTTGAGGACATTAGGTTTTCCTTTGGGGTGAGTAAACTAGATTACACCTTCTATGTTTCCTTCCTCCGTGTAGTTCGTGTAAGGATCTTACCTTCAGAAAGTCACTGCACTATTACAAATACGAATATTTGTCTTTGCCTACAGGATAATATAAATGAAAGACTACAGAACCAGATCTTAACTGAAACCAAACAACTTTCCAAAAGAGGATGACTGACTACATGTTTTCAGTTAGTCTGGGTGTGACATTTCAAATATGCCATGTTGGTTTCATCCCATTGATTTGCAGTAGCATTGAATTAAGGATATGTTTTCAACCCAGAAATGTCTTTGCTCTTAAAAGCAGGCAAGAGACATGAAATCCTTCACAGTCACTTTCAACAGCCAAGCATCACTGTTTTACATGGTAATTGTATTGGACATGTCCTTCCCTTTAAAAAAGCTGGATGACTACCAGTAAGTTATTGGTACAAGCACAAGTTTTAAATTAGTATTTTATTAGTAGTATTTTTTTTCATTTATATAAGAAGAAGAAGATTTTTTTTTTAATCCCTAGTGGGAAATTCAATGAAGGCCTCTTAAAGCTGCTAGGTGAATTGCTATTTTTTATTTAAAACATTAGCCATTTCCATTGAACTTCAAAAGACGTCAAACTGCATCATAGAAAACATATAAAAGGGCAGAACACGGAAATTCTATTTATTAACATTACAATGCTATATGAATATCGAAGGCATTACTCACACAAGATCCTATACTGATGTAACCACAATGTCTACATACACATGCCTATTATTCTACTTTCTATCACCAATGAATACACACAATAATGATCCAACATACACTTAGTAAATCAAAGCAATTAATTATTAAGTAGTGTTTTGATGAATGTGTGTGAAACACAGTTCAATAAGAACACACCTACCATCGTGTACTGCTGGCCTAGAATGCAGTGAGGTCAAAGATGCATGTATAGTTTCTTGGAGATTGAAGAGCTAAGTGGAAGATGTATGTGTATGTCCCTGGTGGCTGTGAGGCGGGGTGACGTTCCCTGGCTGACACCATTGTCTACATCTGCTCTTAATCGTAATAATACAAATTTCGCAATACTTACTGATATCTTCATATTCACAACTAATTACAAGAAAATAATTGAAACTTATATTATGTACTGTACCGTACAAATCCTAGACAAGAAGAGCAACTACAGAGGGTTGACTGGAGTTTAGATGTGTCACAAGGGATGTTAACACTCATAAAACTCTCTGAGTGGAGTTGAGTCCATGAGCAGTAACATGCTGGACAACAAACAGACAGAAAAAGACTGTTGGCTGAAAAGTGAAGACTTCCCATAAGCAGTGCCAAGAACATTTAAAACCCCATTATCACAATTTATTGATTTTTTTCAGAAACCACTACAGTGCAGAATGAAGTTCGATTCCTGCTTTAGAGTCAAACTAGTAGGAGCTTCTCTCTAACCCTAACAACACAATTAATAAAAGATCAATCATTGTCACCTATTGTCATATTCAAACAACACAATAAAGGTTTTATAAGCTGTAAAAATAATTTCCTTCAGCACTGTAATAATTTGAAGGGTGTGTCAGTGCCTCTAAACGACACCTCATTACTTATAACGAGAAAAGCCTAGTTTTGAGGCTGACTTACCATCAAGTCTGTCAACATAACAGTATACATCATAGGTCTCTGTGGGTTTCCTGGTCCCATAGGACCTAACACCAGGTTTAGTCTTAAGGTTGCCATAGCAGCCCTGCCTTGGCTTTGTAATTGGGTATCTGTACAAACACAGAAACAAAGAGCCATTATAACACATAAGTAACGTCATCTTACTTTTGTGCAAAATCATTTTACATACATATATACAGTGAAACATATATCATTGAATAGCAGTGTTGGTTAAAAGAAATTACTTTATTGCAGAGAATTCAAATGCAGGCCAGCTAACCTCACTGTCTGATCGCCAATCCAGCCGGCATCACATTGATCAAAGCCATCCTCATAGGCTGCTCTCAGTTGGTCATATGTAGCAATAGTTGCTCCAATATTTTGGCACGTTTGGACGGCCTTCTGGTAGTCCAAAGTGTACCTGCTGGTGCTTGCCCGGTAGTGAAACACAACACCTGGCAACAAATTGTAGAAAAAAATGACCATCCAAAAATAATGATGTTTTGTATAGAAACATGAACACAGTGTTTTGGAATTCATGAGCTTAATTTCAGTGCTATAAATTATGGCAAAATGTCTTATAAAGCACACACCATGAGTGAAATAATTGAGCCTCTCAACTTCTTTGGAAAGGGGGAACTTTGCAATAAACCAAAAAGGATAGCAAAATACTCTACAGTTCACCACAAATGAACAAGATAACTGCAGATGATGCCATTGCCCTGAAATCCCCATATTTGTGGACAGTAAACACACACAGAGGATATGATTGATAGTCCTAATTAACATTGCAGATAGTTGGAAAAGAGTTTATGCAGACTGTAAACTAGTGACAACCAGAACTATCCCAGTATCCCCCCACCCCACCCATGTTTTCTACATCCCCAAAACATGAGTTATATCTCGTAGAATACTTCTCAAGTGAGAACATGTAGAACATGCACATGATGACACTAGGTGAGGACTGGTAACCCCTCCATTTGATTAGGGTTATTGGGAAATACTATTATTAATTAGTGGAAGCAAAGTAAAAAGACTTGGTAACACCCACTGAGTGCCCAACCAAGAGAAAAATCCCCACTGGCAAGGTGGCACCCAAGATGACAGGTATCTGACAGACATCTGTATTTAAATTAAAATATTTAATTAAAACAGTGCAGTACTTGCTATGGACATGGACCCAAAGTCTCATCTGACTCATTTTACGAGTGCTTCCTCTAAAATAAGAACAACTGAAAACTGTGGTTACTCTGTATAACTACTGGGTAGTTGCTGCTATCAAAGTAAGCAGAAGGGCAAAGTTCTCTCTTTCCGTTTACATTTCTTTCAACGCTTGTATCGCATTTCACTATTATTAAGCCCTTGCAGCAATCCCCCTCTGAATTCAGAGAGTATCTTGGGGAAGCTATTTTAGTCTTTTGTCTGATTCTAGTGTGATGTGGAGAGGATATCATGAATCTCTTACCGTTGACATCGAGGTTAACTGTATCCTGGGTGTCCTCAATACCGTACATGACCTCACAGCGATAAGTGCCTGCATCACTAGCACGCAGCTTGACCATTGTCAGTGAGGCATCGCCTACATCCTCAGGATGACTGGGCACTGATACGCGGTTCCTGTAGCTGGAGCCTATTTTGATGACCCCATTTTGTGCCACCAGAACTGTAGATTCGGTTTCTCCCTCTATTTTTGTCCATTTGATCCGCAAATAATCTCTGCTATAAATGACTGTTCCATTGGGACTGATGACTGGTGCTGAGGTTGGGATGGTGGAGAAGAAGCAGGGAAGACTTACCTTCCCTGAGAGGGACCCAGTGACTGGTCTGATTATCGATAATGCGTTGGAGGCTAAAAGGCAAAAAGCAAAATGGTTAAATGTATTTTCAATGTTAATTCATTCACTAATGTATTTTTTGTTTATTTTTTGCTGCTCTTCATTTTCTCAATGTTTTTCTTTCAGACAAATAGATGTCTCTCCTGTTTACTCCAATTCTAACAGATGCAAGTAGACAGTATAAACTGCCAGACTAATTTACATTGACAGGGTGTAACAACTACACCCAGTCTAATAAAAATAAGAAAAAAGAAAAACATGCATCATGGCCTGAAAACAGTTCTTGGAAAGTCAAACCTCATCATGGGTGCGGGGAAAAATGTTACACTGACTGTAGTGTATGTACAGCATGTTTGTATGAAGTAAAGGATAACTGGTGGAGTCATGGTTGTATCACTTAATGTTATGCCACTGCTGAGTTATGTGCATGTTAGTTTTCCTTCTCAAATAATTCCTCCTTCAGATGCATGACCACTAAGTGATGATGACAGGTAGAACCACTAAAAAAGAAGTGAAATATGTCACTAGCACACTGGACAATATTATGTATCTCTATCCTTTTGACATCCTACACTATTATTATCTAATAAACTTACTAGTAATGTTAATGTTACACACCTACACTGTAGCACAGGACAATTATGTTTCATTTAATCCTACAGCTTTAATATTATGTTGTAAACAGTAAAGAAAGGCATTACTGCTAAACCAGACAAGGTTAACAGTTAACATGCTTAACCCCCCTCTCCCCTGAGGTCTGCCCACAGTCAAAGCTGTTGACTGTACCTCAGTCTCACTCCACTTCTATGTATCAAAGGGGAGGTCAGACAGGATGCCAGACACAAATGAATGACAACAGGCTGAATCACACTAAGCCCTGTGGAGAGGAAGAAGATTTGCCTTTTTTTTCTTGGTGGTGGTAGTGTGTGTGTGTGTGTGTGTGTGGTGTTGTGTGGTGTGTATGTGGGGTGTTGGGGGGGGCATTCACAGGAATGCTCTGGAAACAGTGGTGGGACAGCCCCAGAGGCATGAGTGTGTGTGCTTTAACAGAGGGCCTTATTAGGATGAGGGGTGAAACCAGCTGTTATTTCCAGACTGGGAGACCAGTCTAATTGAAAGGTGCCCATCCATCCTCGGAGACAAGGCCAGGGACGAGGGGCCAGGAGAGCCAGGGGGGCCGGAGGGCCCGAAATCCAAACCTCAGTGGCCAACACTGTCACCTTCACCATTGAGTAAAGTATCGTGAAAACTTAATGCTGCAAGGCTCCACTGATAAATCAGGTAGTTTGCTGCCAATAAAATGTAGAGCACTGACGCCAGCTGAATGTGACCATGACAAATGCAACACATGGCAGTTGATAGAGGACGAGAAGGAAGGAGGAGTAGAGAGAGCGGGAGGAAGATGAAGTGAAGGAGAGAGGGAGATGTAGAGGGAGAAGCATTTATTCATTCAAAACATACCTGTTGCAGTTGCAGTTGCAGCTTCACAAAGACAATATAACCACAGGATATGCTTTATGTTTAGTATCATCTGTTGGAAAAATTAAAAAAGGTGCATTAGAAAACAACTCATACAAGACCTTTACCTTTTATGTTGTTTATTTTTTCTTTTTCTAGTAAAGAGAGAGTAAACAATTATTCAGCATTTAAACACTGCAAGTAAATATAGACATTAATGTATAAAATCTAAAAATGTTAAAATCTTTTTTTTTTACAATTTAATACTGCAGGATTACAAAATCAAGATTTTTACTGATGTATAAATACACTTTCTTAAGATGGATATATCTCCCCTATTAATATGTTGACACATTTACCTGACATATCACATTACCAGGCTGAATATCTTGATAAGTTCCTGTGAGAAATATGATTAGGAGGTTTAAAAAAACATTTAGAACCAGGCTCATGTTTTCAGTGAAGTTGTGGGTGGCGTGCTGAGATTTAAAGCTTCCAGGGTTCCTCAAACTGCAGAGTTTTTGGAGACAGAAGGAGCAGTGAACCCACCGCACTCATTTTCACCCCAACGTGTAAACACAAGTGGTGGGTCGCAGTGGGAGCAGCAAGCTGCTCTCTGTAAAAACGAGACACTCACTATATAGACTAATGGCAAAAAAAGAAAAGATGATCTAAAATATTTCAGGGTGGGTATAATTGTGACTTAATGCCACCACTCCCACAAGACTATCCCGAGTCAGCGGACCCACCCTAATGGAAAATAATGAAACTTTGGGGAGACAATTAGAGAAAGACGTCCAGGACTAATGATGTTACATGTCATCACGTCAAATCATGACAGAATAACCTGTTATTGGTTGTTCTAATTTCAAATTGTAAAGTGTACATTTGAAAAACTGTAGAGTAATCGCAAAGTGCCCTGAGATAACTTTGTTATGATATGGCGCTGTGTGTGTGTGTGTGTGTGTGTGTGTGTGTGTCTATATATATATATATATATATATATATATATATATATATATAAAACTGAATTGATCTGAATTGAATGATTGATTTTGGAAATGCACTTGCCTCACTCAGTAGCGGGACACACTAGTTATAGGTTACAGGTTATCTAAGGACAACGCGGCATCACCATGTTGAATAATTTGCAGAGTGATAACTTACATAGACTGATTTGTTTTAGTTGTCAAACATTTGCCCGTTATCATAGTAAAATGTTGCATATCGCGAAAACAATAAGCCAATAATTGCATTAATGGCCAATTATCTGGTATAGAGCAATAGTCTAAATTCATAGTTCAGTTCAAACATAGACAACAGAAAAATACTTACGTTTAAAGGTGTTTTAGTCCATAAAATGTACAAATATCGATATATGTCCTTAAATCAGTTAGTCCCAGTGCGTAGCATGCGTGCGTAAAAAGTGCCCAACTATGTCCTCTCCAAATCGGCTTAACAGCACTTATCTCCCCGGCGCGCCGTTCTCTTCTCCTTAATGCCCCAGAGTTGCGGGTCCTACTCTGGGACGATCCTGGTTCTGAACTAAACGACAAAAACCGTGAAGTGCTGGCAAGCAACACGTTCAATTTTGCCTAACACACACTGTTATTTCGTCAGTGTTATAGAGGAGGAGCAGAGTGCCCATCCGAAAAGTGAATGGGACACCTTGGGGAGGAGGGGGAAAAAACTTAATTTGGCCCTGTGCCTAAGAGGTAACACTCTCGTCCAATCAGACTGTTCCGAAATCACGCAGATCATTTGTGCAGGCAACACAGCTCTCATTTTAGAGTGAGTGCATCTTCGCTTCAGACCTCCAAATCTGATGTTTTTATTATTAGCAAAAACTCAATCAAATGATAAAGTTATATATGTATATAATGAAAACCTTCATTATAGGTATGTTGTGTTTATTCCGCTTGCTGTATAAGCAACGTATATAACTTGATAAGTAAGTCTCACGCTGATACAACGCACAGATCACATCCAAGGGTACGCAATGGAAACGGGGTGGTGCAGACATGTCTCTGGTTGAATTTGAGTCACAACATACTGTTTGTTCCAACAACACATTTCTGTCAATGTTGCGAGGGAGTTATCCCCCTCCACCCCAATGAGCCACTTTAGACAGTTTTTGGAGTCTCAGTCTCGTGCCAAAATAGGATTTCGACTTGCGCACGGGTGGTGTATAGCGGGCTATCAATAACGTTCACTTTAAGAATAAGTTGTTTAATTTTAGACACACGTTTGAACTGAAATGTGGTTGTGTTTACATTATGAAGTTTGTGTTTAGAAAAAAAAGTGTTCCTCTACAAAATAGAAGCCTACAGAAAGGGATAATTTCAAGTGGAAATGGGTTACGACTGATGCATAGTGAAGTCCACAAACGGGTTAACGGGAACCTCTGCGCTTGGCTTTTCCACACGGGGGAGAGGCTGGACCATAGTTTATCAACTCTTGCCTAATAATCACCTCGATTGGCTAGTGTTGATAGTGTGATAGGTAGGAGGACTTAGCTGAGTGAGCTGGGCTGCAACTTGTTTATCTGCCATTTGTTAGTGCCATGGGATAATTAAAGGTCATGCATGAATTGCATTGTAATCTGTTTCTGATAAAAGTCTATTTGGGGGGTTAAGTGTTTGTACAAGGAATCTTTTTTAAGCCAATTAAAGTGTATTTATCTACAATTAAAATACTTTTCCATGTACTGTATATTAAGTGATCTCTGTAAGATTTGTGTAAGTGTAAAGCAAGCTGTGTGCAATTTTGCTGTTTTTTCTTTACAATGACACCATACAGAGATTGTATAGCAAGACTGCATAGCAAAAGGCACTTTTTTTAAACAAAAAAACTGTTTTCCCTTCCAAAATCCTTGACATAGGAGCCTTTTAAATATTTTACCCCTTCAACATCATGAATTACTTCAACAGAAAGTTGCAAAACAGTAGACATAGGCTTCTTCACGTGAATTAGAACTAACGGGTAGGTCTGGTTGCTGACTCTAGTGGGGCGGACTAATTGCTCAAAATCATGGTGTTGCCTTCTTATGACACTCACACCAGCTGAGAGTGGGAGCAGAGGTGATACGCTTCTGACAGAGAAGATTGCCCTTTAAGCCAGAGGGCCCTTGTAAAAAGTCCTAGGTGCCTTTTCCATACCTGTGTGCATTGTAATCATCTCAGGGCTCAGCACCAGATACCCACAGTCCATCTTTCTTCTGCAGGGCTGGACTGGTCTGGACAGCCGAACTCTTAGAAAGAGAGGAGGCAGAGGAAAGCACTGGGTGAGATAGAAAGGGAAGGCTGGAGTTAACAGGTTGTCAGTTTTCATTTAGTTGCTGTCTCACATGTAAAAATGTTCTAAAAGTCACTATTAGACAACTAGACAAAATAAGAAAATAACACTTAAACATATTTTCAACATTAGCAGATTGAGACATGTTTAAACTCTGAGCATGCAGAGGAAACAGAGATGCATTTACCACAATCAATAATAGACTCACAAAGATAGATTGCAGTCTGATGTCAAAGCTCCAGGAAACATGTTTCATAATTTAACCAAATAACTTGACAAAGAGCTCAAACTGACCTGATTCTAGGCGGAATTTGCAACCTAACCCCAGCATAGTTAACAACTACTCAGTTTTAGAGTTTCGGGACTCATTTAATCATTTTACTGCTTTACCTTCTTAACTGAGTCATCATTAAGTTAAAAGTTGCAAGTCACTTACTGCCGTGTAAAAGGTCTCTACTGTAAATGGAAGTCATGTTCCCTTTCAGTTCCCATAAATCAATGAGTGAAAGAGCCAATCAAAGAGTGTTTGATCTTGGTGATCCGCTGTGCGGGCCCCAAGATGACCCACGTATCACATGACCTATAAAGGTGGCCTACCTCCGGCCCCATGCCACCTCAGACAGCATAAAAGGGGCGTTAAATTTCTCAGACCCTAAGGGATCCCTCCTGCTGAAACTCACAATTTTGAAAGCCAAAGTTGCTCTTAGTTTTATATGTTTTATCGATTACATTTACTATCCAGTTTTCCCCCAGATCAGGAAGTTTTGTGGTTCTATAAAAGGAAATCATCCAATATCTACAATTAAGTAAGCGAAGTAGAGAAAATCTGGAATCACTGTAAAATCACCTGATATGTTTGACAATGTTTAATTCTGTAAAAATAATCTCAACAAGAACATTCAACTGGTACACATCAAAATTACAAAATGACTCTTCTGAGCATTGCTAGAAAACAAATACATTCATAAATAATGATGTGAAACAAGCTGTACAATTTAAGTGTCAAACAAAAGCCAAACCTGTGACACACGGAGAGAAAAACAACAGCTTACTGTGATTTCCCATGGTACAGGAAAACAGGCCTGTGTTGTGTGTGTTTTGTGAGTGAACCCCCTGTTTAGAGCAAAAAATGTGGGAAAATGAAGTTGCCTCTGGACAGAGGTGAACCTTGATCCTATGGGGCCAAGTGTGGAGGCCCAGACCACCGAGGCTGATCCCTTCAGCTTCAGTAAGAAGCCAAGAGATGTACAGAACAGGAACTGATTTTAATCTTTAATTCAATTTCTTCAAGACCCAAATCAGGTCAATGTATGTTTTGCTTTTATTAAAACCATATTTAGTCATACTGTCTAAGGAAAAGATATTATGAGGGAAACTTGATTAAAATTTTGTTTGTTTTTTACATACAGGCTAGAGTCTGGCAAAACAAAGCACACAAAACAATATGTAATCCAATATTAATTTCTGGCAACATTTCTGGCATTGAGCCCTCAAAGTTGGTTATTATAGAATTGTGACAAAGATATGTAGTGAGGAAGGATGTTTTAGTGAATACAGAAAATGCTACTAATAAACATAAACCAATAATGAAAAATTCACAATCACAAACACTGAAAAGATTTAAATATCACACTATAAAAGCTTTCTCTTCTGTAATTTCTATTCATATAATGTTTCAATAGAACCACAACCGGGCAGCAGCAGCAGCAGCAGCAGCAGAATGCCACACAATTGTGGGGACGACTGCACAAGTGGCACAACTGTCTGGAGTCTTCAATACCAGGTGTCAATCAACAGGCAGGAGTCATGGTGGTGACAGCTGTTGGACTGTCTGTCGGTCTGAAGGGTGTTACAGAGATATGTAGGTCTGTCCTGCTGTTTACTAATTGGTGCCTCTAGTGAGAGACATCAACATGCTTTACATTTTATTGCATATCTGTCTTTTTACATGTCAATACTCTTCAGTCATGTGGTGTTAGCAAACTTGACAAGTGTCTGCCTCTGTCTCTCCAAGTCAATTCAAGATGCACAGGTAAGCACACAGAAATAAATGTAACAGATCTTTTTAAACTACATAAATCATCAGATGAGTGAATGAAACTCAGTTTTAACTGAGGCTGAATCACTAAGAGAATAAAGCTTATCTGTAATTAGTAAAGACATGTTTCTATGAAACACCAGCAAATGTGTTCCCATTGATTATGACATTTCATTGGATTGTGATTCAACCAGCCAACCCAAACCTCTGAGAGACTGAAACTTTATGAATCACTGCATCTGCCACCTTCTAGCAAACCACTTTAATCTGAAAGGATGGCAAAGGAACAAAGACAAAGCAAGTGAGTGAGAGAGGGGGGGTGGGGGCAGAGAAAATGGCTTGATAACCAGAAACAGACCATTCATTCGTCACAGATCTTTGCCAATTGCAGTAAACATAATGCAGCATTGTGGGAACTTAATTATCTAACCTCATCCCTTCTGCTGTCAGCTTATACATGACCTCTGGGAACTCCGGATTACAATATTTTAAATAAAGTTTGGGTAAGTGTCATATTTGACAATTTAGCACCAACGTATTTAATGACATTTGCGCAGACTATGTGAAAAGTCGCTATGGTGGAATTCCCAGAGGAGTCATGCTTTTCACTGTACTTCAACCACAGAAACAAATGTGTGCGAGACAGTCAGTTATTAAGCCAGTCAGCAGGCCTACACGAGAGAAGGCAATGTGGACAGTTTGTCAATCCTTTGGTCTCTGACCAAGAGGAAGTTGAGATAATAACATAATGCATTCCCAGCCATGGAAGAAAATCAAGTCAACTGTAAAAAGTCATTTTGGTTTATTTGGTTCCAATTATCATTATAAAGGATGTTTTGGTAAAACTGCAATAAAACTCCTTTATGGTCATCCATTAAAACGCCTGGGTGGCATGGACTGCATTTAAAATTGCTTAGTGGTTACTGTAGATATCTAAGTAGCAACCACTCATGCAAAAACACGTAAAATGTGATGATGACACTAGCCAATACACTTGCAAACAATTCATCTTAACGAGAAAAAATGTGACTCACATCTCAACCTTCTCCTACTTAAAGGGTAATAAAAGTTATCATTAAAGTTTAGTTGAATAGAAGAAGAAACCCATTTTGGAGAATTTATGGAGAACCTTTATTAACAAAGTTACAAACTGCTTCACAATGTGAAAAAAAGAGAAAGTCTCCCTCGAGTACACACTGCAGCAGCTTGTCATTATCACACACTTAATGTCCAACTACCATCCTCTTAAAACCTGCAGAACATTTGGTTTAATTCCAATAATGAGGCCAATCAGTTCACACCAGCATCTAAGAGAAACCACTCATCATTTGTAATGATCAAAAGGCTGTTTAATGACTGGGCTGAAACAAAGCGGATAGTCTTTGCCACTGGCAAAACTTGTAGACCGGTGCAGAAAAGATTCCATGACTGGAAGACACGTCAGCAATATGTGCAATGGAGATTTTTGTTTAAAGCAACATGAGGTGTTACCTGTAACATACAGTATATGGCTGCAATATATGTATTTTAGAGCATATTATTTATTTATTTTTATATATATATATATATATATATATATATATATATATATATATATA
>JAVQJL010051217.1:0-11273 GCA_036024295.1 Nannoperca obscura
TTCTTTAAAGTTAAGACTAGTTTAAAGTCATCTTCATTGAAAAGTACAGTGCTTTTCCTTCAAAAATAAGGACATTTCAATGTGACCCCAAACTTTTGAACGGTAGTGTATATAATTAAGATCCTTTCATCTGTCCTTTGAAGATTACACATTCTTATAATAAAGGTTTAATGATTTTTTGTTGATGTTGTAGGTTCTTAGGGAGAGCAGGAGGTTCTAAATTAAATATGTAGTGAAACATTATAATGACTTTCCTCATCATGCATGAGGATGATTTCACGTCTTGTCCTCAGCTCAGATAAAAGGGGTCAAAGATCAGTGACTCACCCGAACTCCTGCTCTGTCTCAGGAGCCCAGTGTGGAGAGAGGTGGGGGGAGGAGGATAGGATGGGGGAGAGAGGGGCCTCTGTGGATGGCTAGTACTTCCATTCATTGTGTGAGAGAGGACCTGGCCCTAGGAGTGACCCACAAGCCAGAAAGAAAGAGATAATCAGCAACTACCAATCAAAGGGCAGCAAAATGTACACATTTCCATTTACTACAGTGGAGAATCTTGCTGTTATGCTCTACAACACTAGATAATGAGTGTAACTGTAAAAATAATTAGCAAAACAAGACAACGATTTATTTTTGTAATCCATTATTAGTCATCATATTGCTATAAATGTTAACATTAAAAAGGGTAGAGGAACCTAATATGGAAATGAATGTATAAATATTGGGGCCGATGTGAGTCATAGGAATTGCTGAATCTGAAGTGACTGTACAATCTAAGAACAGTTAGTGAGGGGAAGAGACACTTATTGAATCACTTAACTTCAGAACAGAGAGAAGAGATTAAAAACAGTGACAGTAAACAAATACAACTCTTTCAGATTCACATACATTTCATTATGAATTAGTTGTGACAAAACAAGACTACGGACACAATACAGTTACAATGGGATTCTCTGAAAAAATTTCTCCCATTCAATTTGACACAGGAACATATGATTTTATCTAACAAAGGATAAAAACTGTATTTTAATTTAAAGGATGGTGTTTTCGGATCAAAGACGTGGTCTTGATAATTGCAAAAAATGCCAACGCAACAATTTAAAAGTAATCAGTTCACATTAAAGCAACACACAAACACTGTGTTGACAACACTTATTGCCAGTGCATCTAACAGCGTGACTACACAGGAGGCGTTTCATGTCTTTCCACCGTCCGTCTGACACATGTCTGACAGAACAGCTTCTATTTTAAACAATCCAGCTGTCTACATGCCGCATAACAGCTTGCATTTTACTAGCGCTATACATGTTTTACGCTCTTAAACACAGTGATTGTGTGTTGCGCTTTGAGCACTGAACACAGGTGACCTACACTCAGTACTGTGCCTGTGTGTAGACACAGACGGAGCACTGATGCTGCTGCTCTTTTAACAGGCTACCCCTCCTGTGTAGACACTGTTAGTACTACTTCTTGTTTGTTTAGTGCACGGGCATAGAGCAAAATTAATAATTCAAGCTGCTGTTACTATATTGTGATGCCAAAGCAAACAATACCAAACCAAGGGTTTGTTGCTGGCCATTATAAGATGGTTCCAGATATTTGAATCACTGACCACGTCTAAAAATCTATTTCAAAAGTCTGGTGTTGCTCTTGCGAATGGATATTTCCTTGGTTGGAGAAGCAACCAAGCCACAGAACAAGACAGGAACAGGATCTGCGGTTGGAGTAAACTGTGATGCATGTAGATAATGCAATGTAACTTTGAGACATGATAAATCAACTTTAAGAGATTGCAAAAAAGGCATAACAAAGAGAAACATAGACACGTAGACAGAGTTCTAATGAGTACAGACACATTAACATAATAAGGGAAAATAGTGGGTTAAATTTATTTCTGGTCTCTGACAAGTAGGTTGTAGGTGATGGTTAGTGAAAGGTAAAAATCTGTAGTAATAACACGTTTTTTGAAGGTTTGGTTCAGCCATCCAAATGAGTGGGGGGAGGGAACGGACCATTTGCTTTTGGTAATGATGTGTGTTACAGCAGTGACTTGTTGGGATAATTACGTTAGTGACAGTGGCTGCTGCAGCAGTGGAGGCCACAGAGGTTGTTAGCACATCATCAGGGCCAGCAGTGGATGTGTAGGTAGAGACATGGCTGAGGGTGGGCGATGGCGTGGGTGAGGCGCCAGGTGAGTCCAGGCTACAGATCTGCAGCTCGTCCAGCAGACCCGCCGTGGACGACGAGTAGTGGCTGAGAGCTGACACCGTCACAGGGGAAGCCGAGGGCGACATGCAGCCAAAGATGCTCGCACTGCTGGCTGTGGTAAAGCCCGGCCCGCTGACCACACCAGCTGTGCTGCCAGCTCCGCTAGGAACATATGGACTCGGCGATAGAGCCTTTGGCATTAGGCCTGACAGGTAGTCGAGTGATTCTGAGCTGTGGCAGCGATAGGGGGAGTGCCGTGCTGTGTGGTCGGGGGAGGGAGGCCCCTGGTGTTGGAGGGAGAGGGAGTCGATTGGAAGAGGAGGAAAGGAGGAGAGTGCTTAATGATATGACTCATTAGCCATGTTGTCACAAAGGATGTGTGGAAGTAACACGTGAGCCTAACAAAAGGTGAGATGCTGTTGTGAAACCACACTGAAGTGTCATGAGGCTGCAGCATCATCTTCTGAAACATGATTAATGCTGTGAATTGAAGAGGCTCTGTTAGTTTCAAACTCTGTGGAAGGCAGCAAATAAAGTACACAGACAGTTATAGTGGAATAAAATAAATCAGTTGGTTATCACACATACAATATGAGTTCACACATATGTAGAACCACAATTAGTTTGGTTGGTTGGATGGCAGCACCAAGACTAACAAACTAAAGGGCAACGCACAAAAGCAGCATGTGACGTGCATCAAAACATCGGCACATGTTGTTTTCTATGTACACTCAAACACGAGTGGCTTCAAGGAACACCGCTATCAGAATTCACAGTGTTCATGTGCATCAAAACACCAGACAAACAGAGATCATAATCACTTTTGGCTTCTAAATTTAGCATGTTCGGTGCTTGGGCATTGGGCATCAAATGATGTGACGCAGCCAGTGGGTTACCCTTTAATTACTCTTGATGTCACCAAGACAAAAACCCAGGGATGTTGTAATATGGTGACCTTAAAATGGTCTATTGTTACAGTATGGGGTCAGTTATGTACCAACAGATCTGCAGGAGAAGGTCGTGGTGGAACTGCAGGAGGAGCCTTCATTTTCTCCATTTGGGATGAAGCTGGACTTGGGGTTTGATTTGGGGCTTGATCTGGGACCTTGAGTTTCACTGTGTTGTTTGAAGGCTCTGGATGTTTCAGATTCTTGGGACCCAAGTGGACAGAAACCCAGGCCGCCTGTGTCAGCGGCTGAGAAGGGGAAGTGGGTGATGGGGAACCTGTGTTCTCGGTCTTAGGTTTGGGGTCAAGGTAAGAGTTGCTGTGAGCCGGGGGATCGGGGATGGTGACAGGGGTTAGTTTGAGGGAAGACACCTTACGTTCCTGGGCCTGTGTATTAGTGGTGGCAGATGAACTAGAGTTGCTAATATCATTTGGGAAAGTGGACTGTTGTGCCTGTTGGACTGGGTTTACTCTCTTACTCTCTAAATGGGAGTAAGACGATGTGCTGCTAATAGTGTAGGACTCTTTCAAAACTGCTTTCTCATTCTGAGTGAATGTTAGCATTCCAGGGCTAAAGTCATTAGCCAGGGCAATGAGGGAGCTGTAGTCTGGTGGATTAATGCCAGTGGGCGAAAAGTGGAAACTCTCTCTTCTTGGGGGTGGTGATGGCACGTGACTGATATCCTTATTGGTCAAATAGAATGCAATAGACAAGAGAAGTTCAAGCAACAACAACAAAAAAAATCATCAGTGCATCTCTTGTAGTACAATCAGTACAAATCATCATTAAGTTGTTCCAAATAACTTAGAAAACATACTGAGAAATACAACATGGTTCTGTGTAAATTATCTATAATTATGATGGTTTGTGGGACCATTAAGAATTCCATTTTCCACACAGACTTTTATAAGCCAAACATGAGTTTTTGATTAAACTCTAAATACCAGTAAAAAAAAAAAAAAAGAAGCAAAATGTTAACATCTGGCAGTGTGGTGGATGAGACATTTTACCTGTGTTGGTGACTTTTTGTCCTGTAGATTGGGTCTGACACTGCGGAAGCCTTTGGCAGCAAGAGATGAGCTGCTGGCATCTCCATTCTTAAAGCCGTCTGTTACACTGCGTGACCGCCAAGAATCTAAAGATAAAGTAAATAATATTAACATCACACACTGCTGTGTATTTTGATGAAGTTTTCTGGTCTCCTACAGCGTGTTTCAAAGGTTCGTTTGTCATTTGCAATGCCAAGAATCTCCACCTGAATTCACAGAAAGGAAAATAGACTTACCCAAGTCTGATGAGTGAGAATCACTCCCTGCAGGACAGAGAAAACACAGCAATATTAAGTGACATGACTAAATGTGTGATCACATTCAACCTTTCAACAAATGTCAATATGATTGCATACGATTATATCTAAAGGAGTCGTCATCTCACAAAATGCTTGTGGGAATGTGTGACAAACAGACTTGGTGATGGGGTTACGGGAGTAGACACAGACTGAAGAGGCAAAAGCACAGAACAGAAAAAATTCTGAGGATTGCGGATCAAGACTTATCCTGATGTGATACACAATATTACATGCTGTACTAACATCTTAGCATTCAAAAGTTTTCTGAACTCCGTGCTCTGAATCAGTAACCACGTTGTTAGAAGTCTGCGACCACTTGATCTTGAAATCACAATCACAGTAAACAACTTCTCCTACAGTTTATAGACAGCCCACACCTTTTCTCCAGATAATGTTGACTTCCTTTTAACTTTGGAAGATGGAAAAGAGAAAACTATATGAATTTACTGGGCCAACTAACAACTGGTTAGGGTTTAAGGTGATGTTGCCACAGACATTTCAGATTTCTAAAATCAAAACTCACACAGTATTACCAGTATAAATAAATTACACAGCAAAATATTATTTGTTTAAGAGTGGTTCAGAAGATTGCTCTTTATGTGGGTCTCTATTATAGAAATAAGTACAAATGGCAGTTTCACATGGCTTCTTTCTATGTTTAGAGGCTTGCACATCTTTCCCTGATATGTTGTTTTGCATGAGTCCTTGTTTCCCTGAATCTCTACAACAGAACTGGCATGTGCAAAGTTAGCAGAAGACCATAGAGGCACAACAGACACATTTATAGGAAATTCACCCATTGAAGGCTGAAATAAACCAGAACTTTCCTTTAACCAAATTCTTGGTGCTTTCAAACATTCATGGCTTATTTTACATTTTGTCTGTTTGTGAATATGTCTCTATCAATTGATTCCAGATGGCTTGTTATGTTAGCTAGCTCTCAGCAATATAAACAACTAGTTTTACCAGTGGAGGTAGCTCAAGCTAGGATGGTTTACTCCACAGCACGCAAGGCACTCTGAACTGGTTCCTGGACCTCCATTCTCTAGTCTACAGTGTTAAAACCATGCAGGTGCTTTCTGTTTTTCTAGGAAACAGCACTACAGATTTTCGAGTGTAGACTTCAGGTATAACAGAATGCGACACGGTCGAGACAGATGACCGCCCACCTAGAGCCTGGTTCTGCTCGAGGTTTCTACCTGTTAAAAGGGAGTTTTTCCTTGCCAATGTCGCCTAGTGCTTGCTCATGGTGGCAACGTTGGGTCTTTGTGTGTGTGGAAGTCGGTCTCGACCAGCTCCATGTGATTGAGTGCCCTGAGATAACTTTGTTATGATATGGCGCTATATAAATAAAATTGAATTGAATTGAATTGAATGCTTAACAGCAGTGGGTAGTATACTGTACACCCCTGCCAAGACTGTCCCTCAGAAGCTGACGTCTGCATGTCTCATTCACAATAATGCTCTAGTGGCTTGTCACAGGATCCCACAGCCCTGTGAACAGTTTGTGTTTAGTCCTACCATGCTTCTAAATCTTCTATATCTGACAACTATTTTCACACTGCCCCACTATTGTTAAAAGGAAGCTGACGATGCTAGAATGCCTACATGGGTGCAGCTGTAAACCTTGATGCTGACAAGGTTCAGAGACAAACACTCAGCAGAGGAAAGGAATAGGCAGCTGGGCACATCCAGCTGTAGTCTCTGGAAGCTTAGAATATACTAAAAAAGCTTGTCAGTTATTCTTCTAAATTTGTAATTTAGGATGAAGGGGCTCATACATCTGCAGATCTACTGCAAGTTTGCTTGCATGAAACTGAAAGGCTGACAGGGAAGAACGAAGCAGAATGTTGCCAATTTATTCAACACATGAGCCCTTCCTAGAACATGTCCACATTCTCCAAGAGCTAAGGTTCAAGGGAGTTGTTCCATGTCCAACCAATCAATGCTGGCAGAGGAGAAAGAGTAAAAGGAAGAAAAAAGGCAGGAAAAGCAATTATTAAATAACTTAAACCAACAAGAAGAGTAGAATAAACTACCCGTAAAGAGGAGGAAATGGCATGGGGCAGTGTGAGAGCATGACATATGAGCTGTCAAAAGGAAGGAAGAGTAACATCAACTATAGGAAAGGTACAGTAGAATGTATGGCTGATTTAGGAAGCAAAGAGAAGACAAAACAAAAAAATAGATATAATTATACAATGAACTGATTAGGAATAAAATTACATCCAGCAGTCCAAACATTGCTTAAGCACACTGAAGCAGCCAAAGCCTATTTGAAAGCATTTCAAATATGCAAAAGCCATATCAGGTTGATGAAGCCCTAACACAATTCTGAAAAACAACAAGCCACTTTTTGAAGACTTACCTCATGCTTTGATAGTCCAATCCAGATTATACCAGAAGTGGCCTGTATTGTATTTACTTATATAATTTTGCTTTATGAAACGTGTTCTTTTGTAGTGTGTTTGTGAGTGTTAGTAGTACCTGTGCCTAGATTTGGTGTGCTCTGGACCCTCTTCATGGGAGAGAGTATGAGTGACAAGGCCACGCTTTTGCGAGTGAATCCTCCGCTATCTGACAAATCACAGCCGGGCAGGTGATCATAGAGGCAGAAGCAGCAGCACACATGCACATGCATATGCATATACACAAAGACTCAAAATCAAAATCATAACGCAAACAAGTGGAGGCAAAGCACGTGCATTTAAAGAGCCTGATTTTTACTGCACAAGCTTAGCATGAGGTGAAACTGGTGTACAGCGCATTAGCTTTCGCTAGCCTAACCATTTCTGTCAGATATAGTATGTTTATGATGCTTCTGAATTAGGTTTCAATAACCACAAATGACATTAGTAAGAATAATGTGATACATGAAGTGAGCATGAAGGATCTTTGTTAATAGTGAAGAAATCATCATCAAATCTCTGTTTACTGGCCTTCTGACACACTTTTGAAACACCCCTATTAACTATACTGTAGTGACATATCTTTTACTAGTCTTTAGCAAAACAACAAGCTCATGTTCTGAACAAATGCTTCCCCACATATCTTCCCTATTTTCTATCATTGAAGTACCTGTCACTTCTATAGCAAATGCTTAAACCGGTTAAGATATTGAACAGCAGAGGTGGTTTGAAATCTGTGAGTTAAACTTGTTCTGTTTCTCCATCCAAATTCATTTTGTGCTTCTAATTCTGGTATTGTTTCTGGCTCTTTCGACAAACGACAAAGCTATTTTTGTGTTGTCTTTCACATTGTAAATACAGGCAAGCGACCAAGATGAGTCAGGCTACCACTGGCAGCAACACAGAGTGGTGGTGTGTGGAGAAAAGTCCACGACAGATTACTCATCATTGATTCTCCGGCTGAAATACTCACTTCAGCTCGGGATGACTGCCAATATTAGGACAGAAATCTTGCAAGTGTATTGAAGGAGAAGTACGTCACTGTGGTTAAAAGCAACAAGCTTACTATACTTTCTGTCACAATAGCCCAGGACCGACACCAAAGTGGTGGGTCAGGGTAAGAATTATAGACTCATTCCTGCGGAAGAAAAAAAACTAGCACACATGGTGGTTTTTAAAAAAGCTAGGTGGTCTGAAATGTGGAAATATATTGACTTATTGACTGACTTTCAATGTGTGTGTGCGTGCGTGTGTGTGTGTGTGTGTGTGTTTGTATACTTGTATACCTGTATTCATATTGAAGAGCACTTCTTACTGATCTACTGCAGGGGGAAACACTTTTCTGGAAAACATAAACAAAGTTATTTCAGACAAAGAAAATAAATTATTTTTACACAATAAATGTCTCCTAAAAGAGCCAAATCAGCCTCTGTATTTTACAGAGATTTATATTTACAAAATGATCATGATCAATGATTAATGAGACTGCTACAATAAACAACTAAGTTATTGCAATTATCTTTTTATGTGTTTGTATTAAATATAAGCTAAATGTATTGCTAAATTTGGAAATCTGCCAGTGTGCTGTAGCCCACACTGTGCAGGGAAAGTCTGGAGAGATGAATGATGTTTAGGTGTAGGGATGCTGGGTGCTGACGTGCTGACAATTGGCTGCATGTCAGCTCAATTTTAAACTCCTTTCACACATTTCATTTTTCCAAATGTTCAGAAAACGGATGGGCTGAGGTATAGACCTCCTGGATATGAAATATGACAAATATAGGGCAAAATACAGTGGGATAAGCCTAGTTCCAGACCCTGGAACCACCACCTACATCTCTGATTAATTTACTGATTCATATGAATTAAACTGAAATGTAAATTCATCAGGCTGTATGGTATTGAATTTCTGTTGAAAGAAAGAAAGAAAGAAATGAAGAAATGTAATTAAATTGTCTGTTACTTGGTGCAACTAAAAAGAATATAAGCTGCAAAGAGTTCATAATATTTTCTTATTAGAGCTGTGGAAGCGCTAAATAGAAAGAGCCCACGCTCTTTCACTTGAGTTACGATGCAGCACTGTACAAAAAAGTAAAAGTTTAAATTAAATCAACACATACTGCCTGTCATGTTCATAAGTGTGTTTAAGCCAAAGCCTAAACCCATGGAATACAAATATGTGGGAACATAACTTCTTCTAGCTGAGTGAGGGACTTAGCAAATGCTTTATGGCACATAGATGAAACTTTTAAATGCCACTGATAAATGATACAGAATGCCATGTTTACTTAACTGGACCTGTATGAAATGCCTGTCTCTTGCTATGTGGAGACCTTTTCTTTGAACTGTTGCAGTAGAAGCATGATTGATATAAAAGCCAAAGCCACAACACTGACTGTTACATCACTACATGAACGCAGGCAGATGTGTGTCATCACTGGACTTAGTATGTATGACAGATAGTACAAGTGACAGCATACATTGGCTGCAGAAGGGATCATACATGTCTGGTATTTAAATAACTATGACATACACATGGCTAACATTGCCTTACACACATGTAGATACTGTTATCAAGTTTTGGGAATGTGATGTACAGTAGCTGTTGTTTAAATGTTATTTTAGATGGCTCCAGAGCTCTTTATCTACATCTAGACATTATGGCTGGGATTATTTCAGTATCCTAATAACCTGACATATAACAGAAAGAAAACTGTGTATATAAAAAAGGAGGCAAGGAAAAGGTATAGACAAATATAATTGGTCAGTACACCAATACAAAATAGTTTGCATACTCAAATGCTCTCTTGAATTCTACTTTCAGTTTCTATGTCAAGCACAAGGGAGTAAAAAATGATATTTTGTCTATGCCTTCAGTGTACCAAGTAAGTAAATCTGTGCAAATGATGTTAAACAGAATAGTAAACACACATTGTGTTTGCACATGAGTGAGTGGAGATTTCACCTAGACACAAATGGGATGAGATCGCTGCCACGATTCAAAACCGCAAGTTTTGCAAGGTCGAAAATAAGTTTTGAATGTCTGAAAAAAGTTTTGCTACAGCACAGAGAACCTTGCATCCTAAATCGCGTGAGCCATTGGCGGAGAAGTCAGTTAGTCAATCCCACCAACCCGGCAAATACGACATGTGATTGGACCGTACGTTGGCAGAGAGCAACAATAGGTTAAGAGCAACAAGCTCCCACCTCCTTTTTTTTCTTCTTTTTTTTGGAGTTTCGAAGACAGAGTTGCGGAGTTTCAAACCTGAGCTGCGTGAAAACACTGCCAGGAATCACATGACTCGCAGACTCGCAGCTGTAGGGGCGAATCTCTGAAAAGTGGGTGTTGTTAACTTATTTTCAACCTTGCAAAACTTTTTTCAGACATTCAAAACTTTTTTTCGACCTTGCAAAACTTTTTTCAGACATTGAAAACGTATTTCCGACTTTGCAAAACTTTTTTTTGCGGTTTTGAATCGTGGCAGCGATCTCATCCCATAGGCATAAAAGCTGAAAGCAATGCCCAGGTTAGCAGTTTGTGCTTCAACGCGTGTTTATCCTTTAACATTTGTTACAGCTCTGGGTATTAACAAACTGACAATGCAAAATGACAACGCATTGCTAGACATTTGCTTCAACACTTTGACAACTCTGGGCCTCATTGACAAGGAAAGTCCGGGTAATTTACAGGGGCTTATTTTGGAAAAGGCATGCAACCATATTCTGACATGAATGTGTAAACTGCCTTAGCAGTTGGCTCTAGTGATGAGTGGCACTAGATGGATGGCATAACATTAACATGTATTTGAGCGTGCTGAAAACTGGATGGGCTTGATTCAGCTGAGAAGATCGTAAACATCCAGAGATGAGAACAATCACTTCTGAGATCCCCTTTCCCATTAAACAACTGATTAAGACTCATAATAAACATTGTGATTTTAACTAAACATTCTCATTATGACAACATAAAACTTTTCCATTATGAGATACAGTAAAAAAAAAGAAAATCTCGCAGTGGTATTTCCGCACGACACACAAATAGCAACATTTTTAAGCTAGAGTACATCAACACAAGGTTTCTCATTAGCTTTAGAACTAAACCTAGACCGATATATCAGCAAATATTAGCTTATTGCAGATATAAAACAATCAGGAAGACTTTATGTCTCATTCATTCACATCTCTCTCTCTCTCTGCTTCTCTTAATCAGATGATTATGGGTGTTTCCTCTCTCACTTGTACAACCTATTCAATTCAATTCAATTTTATTTATATAGTGCCATATCATAACAAAGTTATCTCAGGGCACTCAATCACATGGAGCCGGTCGAGACCAACTTCCACACACACAAAGACCCAACGTTC
>JAVQJL010051222.1:0-13064 GCA_036024295.1 Nannoperca obscura
TTCTTTAAAGTTAAGACTAGTTTAAAGTCATCTTCATTGAAAAGTACAGTGCTTTTCCTTCAAAAATAAGGACATTTCAATGTGACCCCAAACTTTTGAACGGTAGTGTATATACATAAATCCATTTCTGTGTGTTTGTGTGTTCATATGCAGGTGACTGTTTGGTCAAATCTACTTTAAAGCGGTGGCTCAATATTCCAATACCTACAATAATCAGCTGAGCAGACGACATGCTCATCAATGGCAGCATGTGTTGGCTAATCGCTAGGAGGCGATATATCGGGGTTACAAATCTAGGCTACTGGCCAACGTATAAACATGTCAGAACTCTGCAGAAACTTGTGCATGAATAGAATTTGTATATATATTTAAAATGATATTATTTTTGGGAGGACTGCAACAGGATGCTGAAACTGTCCGATTGAGACATTTTTTGCGCAGCTGTTGTGATGCATTGTGGCTTATTTTCTGCATCAGGTAGTACATACTGAAGTGGTCACTGACAATGAGTTCAGAGGATGTAATATGTCAAAGAAGGGATCTCACCACATCCCATGTACAGTGTGCATACGTAGTCCAATATGGGCTCTTTTGACAAATAGGCTCCATGATGAATTTGGTCTTCTGGAAGGTTTCAATTTTATGTAAAATTAAACTGCATACATTTAGTTTGACATTTATGTAAGGTCATTGCTCAACAGTTTCCTCTGCCAAGGCTCGGGTAATTGAATTTTGGATGCTGTTTTGCCTACAGTCATCCATGGATTACTTAAAGGCCATGCAGAGCACATGCCCACGTGCCACTGAGTACCATGGGCTCTGAGTGCTTGGTGAGACAATATGCAGATGATTAATAATAAATGACACATGTGCTTATGATAATGTGGTTTCAATGCTTAGAGCTCTGAATACTTTTACTCCTGTCTTTACTTTAACACTCCATGTTCTCAATATTGATATTTCTATTGATCTTGTGTAGCCAGATGCACATATTTGCATACTGTTTAAGCTGTCTTCAGTTTTGACTGTTGGCATAACTTATCTGACTTGTTTGGCTGGATGAATTTGAGAGGTGTTTGTACGCAGAACATGTTTGACCCCCAACGCATGTAATGAATAAAACACACTGGTGCCTGCTGCCTGAATACCGTGAACGAGTCTCTTCGTCTTTTCACTACTAGTCTTGACAACATGCTTTAGAGCATCTAAATGTGTAGTTAATTTTATGAATTGTATATTAGGTTGCTGTTGCACAGTTAAATAATGCAATCTCATATAATACAGTATATAATACTAGCTTCAACGTTCCTAATTGTCAAGAGTATCAAGTGCCGTCTTATCCATTTATTAACTAATCTAATCAGCACATCCACGTGTGTTGAAAGGTGTTGCTGTGTGGATGTGTGCCCTGAATCTTGACTTATTTCCTTCTTGAAGCTGAAGTACAGCTAATCGCTTCCCTGCTTCCCAGTGGACAGGCCTAATGCATTTAACTACTCCTGAGGGGGCTGGTGTCTGACAGTGGGGAACGGCCTCTCCGCCGTCTTTCTTTCTACCTTTCCTTTTTTTTTTAACAATTATTCCCCTGTATTTAACTTTTCTTCCATCTGTCTGTTTCTTGATTTCTATAAGCTCTCCTTTCTAGTTGACTGTCTTTTATTTGTTCCCGTCAGTCGGTCTGCCTCTCTATGTTCCCTCCTTGCTCTGATATTTTAAATCTAAATCATCCCTGTGGAAAAATGTGGATGTTTTTGAGAAAAAACTGGTGACTTTAAGGAATAAATATAATATGAGGGAACATAGCAGTAAAACAACTGGTTTAAAACTTTTTTTAAAAACAAAATTCAACATAGAACATATGAGTGACATATGTGGTGAAATAAAGGTGCCATACTGTTAAGTGGATGTGCAAAGAGCCAACAGGATTTCTTAAAGCAAGAACAACAAGGATTAAACATGAAAAATATGTAAAAGTCCAGATCAGAAAAGTGAAATCTTTGATGTATAAAATGTCTTTCTTTCTGCCTTAATTGAAGCAAATAGCATCATTTTTTGTATCATACTCGCTACCTTTTCTTTCTTAATTCCTTTTGTTCTCATCTCTTCCTCTATTCCTTCTGTTTGTTGTGGTAAAACATAGTTCATTACCACTGCACTTTATGTTTTATGTCTGCTCCTCTGTCTCTTGCACAGTGCTTTAATTTGCTCAATTGGACCGTGATGAGCTGGAATAATTGTGTGGCACCAAAATGATCAGCTTATCGACGCTGTAGAGACAGTTTTTCTGACTTTGAGTCCTTCCATTTGAATATCCACAGCAGCCCTTCTGTTACTGTAGTTATGTAACTCAAAATACACACACACAGCAAGTGGGAGAAGCATGATTCATGTAAATGAGCACCTGAGCATGAATCAGCGTCACTTACATCAAGGGTTGTGGCTTAGTAAAAATGTGATGATATTATAAGTAGTTAGAGGGAACGGGTGCAATTCACATGTGACACATAATAAAAATGCCATAAATTGCTCTAAAGGCAAAAAATAAGGATTTCTGTTGTGCAATGTCATGTGATTGGCCATGATTTGGAAATTAACATAGTGTTCATACTGTACCATTATATTAGCCCACATATATTTTGATAATGACTTCATCTTAAAAGATTGCACACAAAATGCACAAATTCTGTAGGCCTATCTATTGCATCATTTGCACTATGAGAAAATGTGATTCACTGCTTTGAGCAAAAATCAAAGTGTATTTTTTCTGTAGGGATAACCAATCCCCTCTTTGATTTCACTATTTGTTTTATAGATACGTCAATGCCTGTCTTCACAGAGACAAAACAATTCAGCAGGATCAGCCTGATGATCAGCCTGCAACTGAGGATAAAAGTGGGCTAAGAAGGGGCAGAGTGAGAGACACATCACTTCCTAGTCATTCAAGCTGCCTTCTTCTGAGCTTTCACAGTCTTCTGTCTTTGAAACCTAGAGTATTCTTTCACTCCACGCTTTGGCACACTGCCTTTGATCCTTCACTCTTGTGAGCCCCTGGCATCCCTCATCTCCATCTCTGCTCAGCTTCTCTCTCTCTCCTCCACCTCAGTTTGACCTTCAGTCTCCTCCTGGAAGGCTACAGCTTCTGGCTACCTACCTCTGCAGGAAGCTGAAAGAGAAAACAACACGGTGGATTTACTAGGATTAGCATTTTAGCTGATTTATCTGCTTTAGCTAATTAGCAAGGCAATCTTACTTTTGTCTGCGGGAAGAGATGGCGATGTTTTGTTCTGCATTATCAAAGCTGTGTAGCAAGGTAGAGCGATCCCGAACAGAAGGCTAATTATATTCAAGTATAGGCAAACACCTGCATAGACAGCAAGTTGGCAATGTAAGAAGTGATACAATTGCTTCATATAGGGGACCCTATCTCAAGCACTCAATCAATTCACTGGCTGAGGCTTTGGGCTGGGGCTGCAGAGTTAGCACACTTGCTAACCCTTACATTGACGTCACTGTGTGTGGAAGCAAGTGAATAAATTAATCTAAATTAGACTAAATAGCTTTAGTCTAGTCTGTTCACCTCATGTTTCATTACACCAAATCACTGTTTGACAGCTAGCATTTTAGTCTTCTCTGTTAGCTGTTATGCTAACACCCATACTGCCTACACAGTATTTGTGGACATTCTTTGGAATTTGGTTAGAAATCTCAAATTCATTGTGTCAGCATTATGAGATCTTGTCCAGCTGTCTTGCAGAGATGGATGGCCATGCTATAGAGTTTATCATCATGACAACACTACTTTGAGATGTGCTAAATAAATTTCTGTTTTTTTGACTACCTCATTACGTGTCATGGATAAAAAATAAGTGACACTCATAAAGCAGCACTTTGGCTTGTGAGTCAAAGGATAAATCATTTCTAACATCACCGAGACACTTAAATAAATAAATAAATAAAGTAATATTAAAGGTATTATTCGTAATGACCAAGGCTACAATTTAAAGAAAGAAATTGAGGTGGAGAGCTGATTCCAGGAAACTTACTGTCTCTCTCTCTCTCTCTCTCTCTCTCTCTCTCTCTCTCTCTCTCTCTCCTTAACTGAAAAACAGCTGAATTAGAGTGTTAATGAGAGAAAATGATAGTAGAGACAGTCGAAATAAAATGAGGTGAGAGGTAGATAAGAGCTGAGGGAAACTAAACCAAGAGAGACATGGACAGTAATCATTCGAGAGAGAGAGAGAGAGAGAGAGAGAGAGAGAGAGAGAGAGAGAGAGAGAGAGAGAGAGAGAAAGCAAATGTAAATAATTTAATGATTGTAAATAGGGGTGTTGAAATGTGGGATTTGGGGGAAGAAGTCAATTTGTTGCTGACAGGAGGACTACCCTACTCTTCCATCCCACCTGCGCGCCACATTAACACCAATGTGACCTCACCACGAAGGGTAGACAACCACATCACTTCAACAGAAATTAAAAACTGGCCAAGCAAAACCAGAATCTTAACTAGCGGCCAAGGAAGCATTTAGGTATAAGTTAGATTTGAGTATTTTACCAAATGTACAAATAAGTAAGGCTGTTTGAGTTTGAGTCCTATTGAGTTATCATACTGTGCTAATTAATGTCCTTCAGAAAGATTTTCTTTTAACTTCTTTCTTGATCATCAAGTGGGTCAATACTCTCTACATATGATAATAAATAGAATGAAAATTAAATACATTGTTTTTTATACCATTTGCTTTCCCTGTTTGTGAGTAAGTTTGCAGTTGGATTAGATTGGTACGGGAACATTGTTGTTGACTTGATAATAAAAGTACCCATTAGGGTTCTTTAGAATAACCTTGACTCTTGAGAGCGATAGAGAACGAGAGAGCAGTGGAGTGAGGAAGATACTTAAATATTTAACGATAACATGAAAAATGTGGCTTTCCCACCACTGCAATCCCCTCGGCAGAGCTCTACACTTAGCCTTCACTACACCGCACATACCTATCTACACACACACACACAAACAAACAAACGTATGCACTTTATCTTCATATAATATGTGCACATGTAGTAATTTGCATTTTCACATGCATCCAAACACACAGTGCTGATGCAGTGTACATGTAAGCCTTAGAACTTTCTGCTTTCCCAACACTATGTGAAATATTTCGATTGTGCTTTATTAATTGTGCTTAATTCATCTAGCTTTATCTAGCTTTACATGTTGACTGAGCGGTCTCCTTGTCAGTGCTTTGTGTGTTATGATTCTCTGATGACTTGATTATTTATGCTGCTCATTTAAACTATTAGGAAACGACGAGTAATCACAATTTCTGTATTTAACAAATTGGTTAGGTCAGGTACACAAACTGGAGACTAAGTTACTTCCTTTATTTCAATGGCAAGTTAAAGTTTTACATTTTTAATAACAGGACTGAAGATTTAAACTTTTTTCTAGAAGATCCAAATGTAGAGGACCCGTTTTGGAAATTCTAATAAGAATTAGTATGTTTTCATAAAATGATGGCGTTAGGAATTTTACCCGCTGACTCCCAAAACTGTACAATGGATCTGTGCCAAAATTCATGGAACACTTACTGAGCTGCATGCTTTCACCTTTCACACGTTATGTGGCAACAAAATGATTTCAGCAGTAGTATACTGAAAAACTTGGACAAGGAGGAATAATAGTAATAGTGTGTGTGGTAACCTGGTACACTCAAAAGCTAACAAACCAGATTTCTTTAAAATGAATGCACTCCTTGAACACATTTAGTTTCATGGCTCTTTTGTTTTGCCATTTCTAAGATACATTTCAGGGTTTTGCAGGTGTGTTTCTGAGTGGGTATGTATGTAGATGTAGCGTTGTGTTGATGTGTTTTCAAGGTATCATCGTGCATACAGTACCAGTCAGAAGTTTGTCCAATCTGTAATAAAGCCACGTGCTGGCTCTTTAACCGTTTCCCCCTAATCGATCATATTCTGATACTCTTCATGGTGCCAAATAAGCAGAATTTTACCTGTATCTGTCCAAACTTTTGACTGGTACTGTACGTACTGACGTGTGTCACAGCTGTTTCCCCCTGCTAAAGTAGCTGACAATACCCAGAGCAACTAAAGCCATTATTTTGGCCAGAGCAAACGAAAAACAGAAGCACAGAGGGAGAGGAGAAGCAATGGAGGAAAAAAACAAAAGTTTCCTTCTCCCTATTCCAATGTTAGCTGTCTGTCTCTCTGTCTGTCTGTCTTTTTTCGCTCCACTCCTCCCTCTGCAGAGCGTTCAGGTTAAAGGGCATCCCCTACTGGTTGTTTCTGAACTGAACTGCAATACGATGCTTTTGTGTATCTCGCAATTTCATGATCTTGTGTTTACAAGGTGGGCTTACCTGAGTGGAGGGCAATTGTGCGGAATTAAACGCTCAAAATGTGACACGCTATCTGGTAAACTGCCACAGCAGCACGTTTTGCAATCTGTCAACTTATGTTCAACTTAGGCATTATCATTTTTAGAAAATATATCATTACACCAGCATAAATTTGAACTCATTCACACACACACACAAACATGCACACACACACACACTACACTACACACAAAACACATGCTGAGACCTTCTTATCTCTCCCTGGTTTTTCTCTGGAGAGGAGGCCAGCACTTGACACTTCATGGCCATTTTATGCTCAGCTCAGTTTGGATCTCTTCTCAAGTCTTCCCTCTCTCGCTCTCTCAGCGGAGGGTTTCCACTCAAAATGCAAAGAAACGAGCGAACAAGAAGGTTAACGTATTTTAATGAAAATCTCCCCCTCTCTCCATTCTGTCCATTTTTTGTCACTTGATACTCTATCTGTTTCATTTTCATCCATTTCACAGTTTTTCTCTCTTGCTGATCTCTTCTTTAAATTCATGGTTCTACTGTAGCCCGTTCTGTTTTTCTTCTGCTCTTCACGTCTCCTCTCCTGTCCACTCCTCTCCACTCCTCTCCTCTCCTCTCCTCTCCTTCACCTTCCTCCCTGTCCCCTCCAGCTTCCTCCCTTCATCCATTCCCTCTCCTTCTCCTCTCATTTGACATGTGAGAATGCACTCAAGTAGCGTCACTATCCTTTATCTTTACGAGTGGCCTTCTCTTTGCGTATGTGTGTGTGTGTGTGTGTGTGTGTGAGACAGAGTGAGTTTGTATGTGTGTGTGGATGGGGGCGGGGGTGCCGGCGAGCCGCAAATGCTCCAAGAGCCATATTCAAATCTCATTTCACACTGCTGAGGGTGAAAAGACCTGACACAGCACTCTGTGAGAAAAGGAGGAGAAGAAGAGAAAGAGAGGGCGAGAATGAGAGGAGTAGTGAAAAGAGGAATGTGAGAGATGGGAAGGAAATGATGGTAAAGACAGTGCTAAAAGTGGAGGAAGAGAGCGACGGACACGACGTGGGAGAGGAAGAGAATAATGGCTGTTGGCATTAAGCTACCTACAGTATGGCAAAGGGAGCAAAAAAGGAAAGAGGGAGGCAGGGAGAAACGCATGAATTGCACACAGCCAATTCTCAAAAGGGAAGAAGAAAAGGATGGAGAAAGGAGAGAGGACAAAAAGAGCAGAATATCATCAGAGTAGGGAAGGAAGACAGGTTTTGATGGTTTCCTCACTGTCAGCAAGAGTTGTATTTTTGTTGCAATCTCTTTTCTATTTCCAAAATTACATCTCTCTACATTTACCCCCTCCTCTTTTCTCCAGGTGAAGCTCTGTCTCCCTCCTTTTCCACAGCCCACCTCCTTCCCTCCTCCTCTTGCACAATGTGCATGTTTATGCAAATTAGGTCATTAGGAAGCTGCTTGCTTCCTTCGAGCTCTAAGGTTTGAGAAGAGGTGTGAAGAGAGAAAAGAGAAGAGAAGTGGACGGATAATAATTCTGGCTTTGGTGTTTGTTTGAAAGAATGCTTGACAGTGTGAGTGTGTGTGCATCAGCATCACACCCTCTTATATTATCGCATATATTTAGTACATTATGTGTGAGTGCAGTTTAATATGCTTCCCTATATTTCTATCACTAATACTTCCTCTCTTTTCACAATTGTCCTTTAGCTCTCTGTTTTTTTTTCTTTTACTGCCTTGTCTGTCTGTTTTTTGTCTTCCTCCTTCTCCTCCTCAGCTCTCCCATATCTCCTACCTTCTTTCTGTCTCCCTTGCTTACAGCATTTCCCTTTGCTATGTTGTCTTTCTCTGTTTCTGTCTCTTCTGTCTTCCTTGCCTCAGTCGCCCCCCCTTCACGTTTTCCACCCGGCCCTCCAACTTATTTTCTTCTTCTTTCATCCACATTCATCCGTACGTGTTTCGCTCACGGCCCCTTCTTTCTGACCTCTCACAATCCTTTCTCTTACTTTTCTCTATATTTTCCTCATCTATTTCCCCAATGTCTGTTACAACCGCTATTTTCCATCTGCCTCTTCCTTCTCTGTCTCTTGTTTAACGTGTCAGGTCTATGGTAGCCTTTCAAATCTCTGACCATAAAAATGTAGCCTTTGTGCTTCAGATTAGACTGAAGATATCACTTATCAGATATGCTGTGCGTAGAGAGCACTCACACAACCACACAAACTCATACATGCAAGCATAGGAACTTTCAGAAACATAGTGTAATTTCCAGTGTTAGTGCAGCATAATGAAATCTCACATGCATACACATGGACATGCCCTCATAAGTGTGCAGCTCTCATTTCCCAGGCTTGCCTCCTCCGGCTTGATATTAAGGCTTTGTCTGCTCTCTCTCTCTCTCTCTGTCTCTCTCTCTCTCTCTCTGTCTTCTCACTGCACTCTCTTTGTCACATGCTCTCTATCACACAGACACAACGATGTACACAAACACATGCCTGCGCACACGCACGTCACCTCACACCATTTCTCCCTGAGTTTTCAAACTTTGGATGGCAGTTTCCTGTCAGGGTTTGAAAGCAACGGGAAAGAGATTTCTAAAAGGAGAGGAAGAGACGGAGAAGAGACAGGGGGAGAAGAGATAAGGAGTGCTGACAGATGTTCAACTCAACGTTTTTTGCCCCGCAGAGGAGAAAAAGAGGAATGGATCTGTCGTTACTTCTCCTCCTCCTCCATCACTTCCTCTTCCCTCTACTCCCTGTTCCTCTCCTCCCCTTCTAGTTTTATCTTGTAAAGCCCACGTTAAACAGAATTGACTTCATTCCTTTGATCTTGAGGCAATGAAGCTTTTAGGTAAATTTAAATAGAATCCAACAAAATGGAGCAGAATAGAACAGAATAGATTTGCAGTTGTTTCAAAATGCAAGCAGCTACGTGGTTAACAACTAAGTCTAAGTTAAACTTAAAGTGAGGGAGGCTGAGGGCTTCACACTTCTACTAAATCACAAAGCCTCTCAAATTGAGTCACACAGCCTCTCTCGCATTTTAAATTAGGAGGATAATAGTGCTTCTAGCCAATTAAGGAACACCTGTGACAATGATAGCACCCACTGTCCTCATTACTGTTAGCTACCTATGCCGAGTGTGTGAGTGTGTGTGTGTGTGTCAGAGGACAGGGTATAGAGGACATTGTAGGAAAATGGAAGGCAGGATCTCTCTCTAACACACACACACACACACACACACACACAGAAAGATACCACCACACACATATGCACTCAGACAAGCTGCTCTCATTTTATACATAGCCTACACCTGCAGCCGTGCAGCAGTTGGTCCCTAATGTGAATTGATTGTTCCCAGTCCCCCTGCCAGTGTCAGTGTAGTCAGCAAAGAGACAACTGCTTGATCTGGTTTGGAGTCAAAAACACACATTCCCACATATACACACAGTCACCAAAGTTGACAGGCTGCAGTAGATGCACTCGCACGTCAGCCTGTAAGATTGACCGTTTGTTTTATTTGGCACGCCTACAAGTATGAGCTGTCTCTGCCTCACACACGGGCAGCCTCAGGGAAATGTATGTCATTTATCAGGGTGAGGGAATGACAGCAAGAGCTCTAATAGTAAATCATTGGCAGCATTATTGGACCACCCCTCCCTCGCCAATATGGATTTGTGTTGGGAAGCTGGGTGAGCCTGTTATAAATCAGTCAATAACACACAAACGTCACACACAAACGTCCACAAAGCATGGAAGCACTGGCCTCCTCCCCACATCACTTACACTGACACATGCACACACACAGACAGACAGACACACCAACACATCAGAGAGGATAATAAATGTGCTGATAACCAGCCTGTGACAGGAGTTGGGTTTTTCTTGTGTGGATCACCCGCAGTGTCAATTCTGCTTCCTGTCCTCCTGCAGTCCTCCGTACTTATAATTACTAATGTTAAAAAGAACATACATCTACAGACATTACATCCTTGAATCAAAAATCTGCCTTGTTTTTAGGTGGGTTACAATGTTTTGAAATGTGAACTGAGCCATCAAATTAGTGATCACAATTAAGAGAGTTGTGTCCAAACCAGAAAGCAAAAATAAATGACATGTCCTCTGGCAGCTTTTTCTGTGAACATGGACCGAATTGGAAAGAAATGGACAAATCTCCAAACACAGCTGTGTTATTGATATAGCTGGTAGCCAACAACACCACAGCTAGCATGAGTGGAGGAAAATAAGTGACGTTCAATAAAGCTGCTGTAGTCTACAAAAAAGGGAAAGGCAACACTACATGGTCACATTATTTCAAATACCTGCCTTTGCATGCTGACTCAAAATTCTAAATGCCCAGTGAGGTTCATGCATGAATTCATATTATTACACTTGAACTTTAGCGTGACCAAAACTCTAAAATCTCTTAGCATGATGCTAATGCTAATAGTTTTAGGCTCATTCACGGTGCAAAGTGTTGTATTAGCATCGATAAAAGCGTGTCACAGTGTTGATTAGGATTTACACAACAGAGGGCTCGTGCTGACTTAAAGACACAAAGATTTGCTTGATATCCACTCAAACTGTACATGAAGGAGGACAGTCTCAACTGCTTGGTGTTAGCTTTGCCAAGCTGTTAAAACAGATTAGGCTGATGGGGCCACTGCTTCAGTGTAATCGTTTGGCAGCCACTCTCTAAAGATGATTTTTGACACAGAGCTCAGTATCCTCTTCATCATAGAAAGAGAGAGGCAGAGACCTCGCGAGAGAGAATAAAAGAGAAAAAGGTAGAGGGGTGGAATAACTGCTGAAATAGAAAGTAAACGAGAGCGAGGAAAAGAGGCAGCAGAGGGGATAAGAAAATGAGATAAAGTGTAGGGAGAGGATGGGTAGAAATCAAAAAAGATTAAGAAACTGAAATGGAAACTGGAAATTTAAAATTCCAAAGGGAAGATGCAAGATTAAAGAAGAATCAAAGCAAATCTTTCATCCATTCCTTAGATCAAAAAGTTAATTGCTGTGAGGACCAAACACTCAACATACACAGCACTGGTAGAGCTGTCATTTCCCCTTGACTTTTTTTTTAAAAAAAGTGCACAACTCTATGAAGAGTTCCTGATCAACAACTCTCTTTCTTGCTTAATGTTAGACTTTGGCTTGTCTGCTTCAGTTCACTACCATTTGCTTGTATTGACTTCTGTGCGAGAAGGAGCTGCAAAAGATTTTATATGAAGTGGAATCGTTTGGTTATGTCAGTTTTGAGCTCAAAGCGGCTGGTAGCTGCATAGAGTCGGGTGTTAATTCAAATTTTCTATAATTACTTTTGTTGAATTGAAAGATGTAACAACCGCTGATTTAATTGTGGACCAATGATTTTCACAGAGCATGTGGCTGTTAGGGTTAAATCTGCCCGCTCGGCTGGTGTGTGATCCACAACAAATGTCTGCTGGGTCTGACACGCATATGTCACCTACAAACTGAAACACCTTTAGGTGTCTGGCTATGGCTGCAGGTTAACAACCCATCACACTGCAGCGGCTGTGGACATTTGAGCCCATTTCAGGACAGGCATTTAAACTACCACATTTGACACAAGCACAGAACACTGGATTTAACGAATTAAAAATAAACCACACAGCACTGCACTGCAGTATTTGCTGGGTTTAACTAATTCTACCTTTGTGTAGAGCTGGTATAAACCGCTGTTGCTTTGAGCACGAGTTCAATCTATTTATGAAGTCCATTTCTAAAATCAAGTCTAATAAAAAAGAAAATTATTTTCATCAAATCTGCCACAAGGTTTTCCACATTTTTGGATCATAATGTTTTGCAGTGCAGGGCCTAGATCACTTTTTGTTTTATCCTGTTATATGAAGCAAAGTGCATGGCACTAGCAATGTTTAGTTCAGAGCGACCCTTCCCAGAAGTTTCCTTCATCTTTATTCCACCGTAAGCCAATGAAGAACAACATGATTTATAAGAGGATTTCGGGGGGCTCAGCTCCGCTCGTTTAAGTCTTACTGTAGTTTTCAAACTAAATACAGTGGATTTTGGAATTTCCATAAAAACATTTGGCATTAACATACTTTTGTCTTCAGTTCAGCTCTATTTAATTTATCTTTTAGTAATTACCATCTCATTTGTTGCTCAGATTTACCAGCAAATTGACAATGAGCTCTGATGTTTGTGCTGTTGATGCTGCCTGTCACACTCTAAAAATCTGACAAACCACAGAGCTTTTGAATGACTGAAGTCTGTCCATCCTGCCCTGTGACAGCCTGTCACAGATAGCGTTGATGCAACATGTTCTCTGCCTCGTTTACCTTCTTAGGAGAAATATTCTAGGTGCCCTTCTCCAGCATCAGTGGCTGAACCAGACACTTTTTTTCTTCCTCCTCCATCTCTTAAGGGTTATTCTAAGTAAAACACATGGGTCCTTATTTTAAGACAAGAAGCCATTAGTGTCAAAAACTATTATGTAGATTGATAATGAATACATTTATTTTATTTTATTATTTTTAATTTTACTTTTTTGCTTTCTTTTAAAGTTGATCAAAGCCGTTTTAGAATGTGCGATAAAGGTGTTTCATCATGTTTGAAAGACCATATACACTACCGTTCAAAAGTTTGGGGTCACATTGAAATGTCCTTATTTTTGAAGGAAAAGCACTGTACTTTTCAATGAAGATGACTTTAAACTAGTCTTAACTTTAAAGAAAT
>JAVQJL010051225.1:0-28744 GCA_036024295.1 Nannoperca obscura
ATAAATATTTTTAAAAATAATAAAAACCTAGTGTCCCCCCCCCCCCCCCCCCAGCCCCTGGCAACCTGACTAACCACGGGAGTTTGGAAAGCTTTCCACTTTCTCCCTAGTCCACCACAGCACAGGGGCAGCCAGGGTCATCCAGTGAAGGCAAAGTAAGGCCACCGACACACCCCCCAAACATCCACAGGTCCCAATAACAGAGCAACAAAGTTGGAGCTGTAAGGGCAGACAGGGCGACATAGGACCAAGGACAGGGATGAGAAATAGTTTGAATTGCAGGCCAAAAGTGCGGGATCACAGGGGGCTGCTTGGCCTTTGGCATGAACGGAGAGCAAGAAGTTAAGTAATAAATCAATAAATTGAGCAGTGATTCATCAGCATCTCAGAGACAGTACAACGTTTAAATCTGTACACCTCGGGGGATTAAGAGGACAGAAAAACAAATCAGAGCAAATTGAATCAAAATACTGCAAATGTTGGGGTCACATGAGGGTGGTGGCTTACCGAAACAGAAAAATGAGAACTTAAATATCTTTACTGAGCAACACATCTGATTGCTCTGAAAGATTCTGAAAGAGTCTTGTATTACTGGATAAGAGGGTGTGAACACGTGATTTGGCTTAAAGCACAATGTGCGTGAGAAACAATCAGGAGAAAGCAAAATATGAAAACAAAACAAACCCGACTTGAGAGAGAACTGATAGGCGATCATTGGTACACAGAAAAAAAAACAAAAGAAAGAGAAAGTGGAAGACAGATTTAAGAAGAGGGAAGGCAGAGTTCAAATCCCAGGCGTGAGAGTGAGTTGGGAGAGTTGGGAGAGAGAGTGAGTGGAGGGGGTGCTGCCTGTGGGAGTGCTGTGGAGTCAGTGATAATTAGCTCAATTAGTGACAAAGGCAGTGTAATAAATACCGACTTAGTGTCTGGGTCCCTGCTGGCCTCTCCCTGCGCAGCCTGCGATGTGGCCCTGGCCTGACGGACAATTCATTAAACTGACAAAATACCCCACCGTCCGGGCGTGACGCAGCGAGTTAGCCCCCTACAGGCCCAGCTCATTGTTCTAATTGTCTGAGCTGGAGTCACTTTGTGGCCGCCTCCTCCTTCACCCACCCCGCCTTCACGCTCTGCCTTCAGAAAACCCATGGAGTTAATGCCCCTACCTTACTCTGTAAGTAGGTGATCGGCAGGTTGGAGAAAAAAAAGCAGTAAGAGTTCCTTGGGGTGGGGCGGCTGGTGGGGGAGGCAGTGGGATTAGCGAATGGAGGTTGCCTGGGAGTGCTGGGAGCAGCACCGATCGGAATGTAGGAGAGATGAGTCCAGAAGCTCGGATGCAGGACAAAGCGAGAGTTAATAAGGAAAGATTGAAGGGGCTGGCGACAATGGGCCGCCACCCGAGTCGAGATGAAATTGCTTCCGAGGATTATTGGGAGAGGGTGTGAGCGTTGTAGGCTTTTTGTGTGAGTGTGTGTTTGGTTGGGCATTTGTGTGTGCAGGGGCAGGGGGAGTGCTGGATTGATGGCTGCCCCTCTGGTTGGGGAGCAGGGGACCAGGGGAGGCTAACCGGCTGTTCCCACAGTCTGTTCTGCTGCAGCCACCTTTGACACACGGGGCTGCCAGGCGGCGAGCAGGCAGCCGTGGTGAGAAGGGCACAAACAAAAACAACAGCTCCACTGCACAAAAAGTCACCGTCTCTGGAAAGCTGGTGGAGACGCGCAAGGCTGGAGGTGAGAGCGTGAGGAGGGGGGAAAAAGGAAGGAGAGCAGGAAAGTGTGACAGGGAGGATTTCAAAAAAGAACTAACGATGGCACAAAAATGTACAGTTGGCTTGGATCAGCTTCTGTATTGTCAGTATCTTAAGATAATAACGCAGTGACATCCAGCAGCGGCTTGCTCATAATCAGAATGTGTACTGTAGCAGCAGTTATGCAGCAATATTTACTTTGTCACTTTCTACGCTGTCATGTCAAAAAATACTTTGGTCTTGGGGACTTTCAAAGTGTTACATGGTCAAATTCCTTTCAGGATAAATATTTTTCCCCAAATCAAAAAGCTTAACCGAATCACTATCCTGTCTTTATAGGGCCCTTATCTTCATGAGCAACTTAAAAGGAGTACAGGGTCAACGTTAATGCTACAATTTTTCCGATTAAGAAACTTGACAAAAAGGCACACAGACCTCTTTGCTTTGAGAGGGTCCCTTTAAATAAATGGTGTTCATGATTTAAGCCTGACAAAGGGAACCAAACTGCGCTCCTTACGACAATGCAGCAATCAGTTCTATCACCACAGAACATGCAGAGAAGATGATACGGCATAATGAAGGCACAGCAGCTTCATATTAAAATTCCTGCTAAATTGTGGAAAAACGTTTGCCCGTTGGGTGGAGTTGGCTTTAATTTGAAGGGCGTATGATAAAGAATTTAGAATTGGGTTTGGGTCACCGCACTCAATGACAGGCTGCTCGCAGTGGTTGTGATGGACAGTGTGGCATGGCTCGGATCTGGCGCTCAATCGTGATTTGATTTCCGTGCTGCTCCATCATTTCATTGTAATCCTCGCATTCGACTGTGGGCCCAGTTACAATTAATTAGGGTATTGTTATGATGGGAACACCCTCACACAGCTCATAAAATAATCAGAAGCATTTGTTTGGTGCCATTAAGTGACCACAGGGCTATTATGTAATAAGATATGCATTTACAGCCTCATCACACACATATCGCATCGAGAATTATAAACCTCACCTAAAGTTACAGAAAACTACCCAGTGGATTAACAGCGGCCAATGCAGTGGGTCAAATTCACTCAAATTTAATTCAGATTACAAGGAAACAAGGAAAAAGAGCATGAGTGTGCGAATGTGAACATGCGTGTGTGAGTTTGTGTGCATGCTCAAGCCAGTGCGTGTGGGTGTGTGGATGGCAGCTGGGAGGCAGACACGGTCCAGGAGAATCGTCCCCTAGCAACTGACCTTTTCGGCAGATGGCAGTTCCAGAGTAACAGCCACCCAGCATCACAATGGCTGTGGCCTCCTAACATCTCCATCACTTCATCATCTAGCGGCCTGCCACAACCTGTCACGCAGGAGGAGAGGGAAGGTTACATGCCATCCCGGTGAATGTACGCACGTATACACGCCAAGTGCCCCTTTTTTTTAATCACATTCCACACACACATCCGTTTGCTCGACTGTTCCCACTGTTGCTGGGGTATGCCGCGAGGCCAGTGGAAGGGATGAGGAGGAGGATAGACTGCAGAGGATACGCAGAGGACACTCACTGCCGTCCACAAACCTCCAGACACTCTCAAACCACTGTTTTCCGTTGTCGGGTTTTCCTGCACATACTGAGTCAGGGTGGGAATGTGGACAGACCACTCGACCATGGTGAGCAATCAGTGTGATGTCTGTGGTCAGGCTCTGTGCCCCTGTGGAGCGAGATGGAGAGCAAGCCCTGCAGTTAAGGTGGGAGGGATATAGCTTTGCGGCGTCTGCGTGCATACATTTGTGATATGCCAGCACTGTTCACATGTGTAAAAAGACGTCGGGACTTGTAGCCTTCTGCATGTTCACACAGACAAGCCGGCATGAGTGAATCTGCATGGGGTGATAATATATTTGGAGTTATCAACACCCCCTCCAACCCCCTGCGCAAACAAAGCATGACCTCTTGATTGTCTTGGCTTCAGGGCCCTTTTCTCTGTTGGCTCATTTTTCCTTGATATTAAATACTTTTTTTCTACCTCAAGGCTGCTGAGATAAACGCCTCATCACCCTGAAACATCCCCTCTCACTAAATAGCTATAAGTGATCTATTCAATTCAATTCAATTTTATTTATATAGCGCCATATCATAACAAAGTTATCTCAGGGCACTCAATCACATGGAGCCGGTCGAGACCAACTTCCACACATCTACATCTACAGTCCATTGCAAACACCGTCTGGTCAGCTTTAAGCACCATTTGACAAACAATTGGATATCCACAGGCAGTAGTTTGGTGAGAACAATTACCCAACAAGAAAACGTTAAACTCCCCAATCATACATCTGTGAATGGTTAACCTGGAAAAACCAGGCATGAGACAACAAACAGATAAAGTGACATGTCAAAATCAATTCCACTGTTTTAGGTGGAAAACTGTGCGACTGTATATTCTGGGGGAGATCATATGCTAGTCCTCCTGTAAACAGAGCTGTAATGACAGGGAAAGACTTTGGGCAAGGACAACCAAACAGTAGAATATGTTTACGGACATCTGACAATGTATGGGTACAGCACAGCAACGTTTCAGCTCTGACATCCACATGAAATATGAGCACAAACTGTGGTGGAATCTATGTGACACCACATGAGCCTGAGAATCATTTCACCTGTCAGCAGGGATGAAGCCTGCATTTATTTAAATCAAACTGACTAGTCAGTGATAAATTGCAGCAATATGCGTCTGGCTAAATTGAATGTTAACACTTCTCTTCATCCAAATGCACCTGAAACTGCCGAACACTCGATTTGAATGTATGATGTATGTTTTTCTCTTGTGCTTTGTGCTGTTTTACTTGCCCAGATGTGAGATCAGTTGTGCTCTGCACAGTGAAATATGACTGTAAAATGTCTGTATCTGCCTTGCACTTAACCAATTAAGATGATCGTGTTATTATTAGTTGGCCCTTGTTGACATCATCTGGACCACAACATGCCATCTTTGAGTCATTAAACCGCACCGAGAAATGTCTGAAGGCATGGGGCCATTATCTCTAATCTAGTAATACTTTTGGAAACAAAAGGAGAAATGCTCAGTTTTTGGTTTTAATTACAAGCTGTGTTTTATAGCGACAGTGGGCAAGGGCTCCGCACTGACACAGCAGTGGAGGAATGTTTATTTGCTGCAGTTTAGGAGCCGAGTGGCTTGCAGGAACTATGACACATTCCTGTGTCACTGGCTCTCCGGCTTGCAGACACACTATCGCATTCACACACTGGCGCCCCATGTGTTGGTCCACAGCTGCACAGACAGCTACACAACTATTCCCTCCCAACCATCCACAAAATGTGGCACCTCTGGAATCTGTAAGCATGCCCAAACCGTATGCTCATTCATGGCGACTTAGTGTGACACGACTTACTAGGCCTAATACTTCTCCCATGTGTCACAATGTGTGTGTGTGTGTGTGGCAGATTTACAACAGTGACTTAAAGATGAATTATTCATGCCTTACTTCAGCATTATGGTGATCCGTCAGTGTTTGCGAATGTGCATGTGTGTGTGTGTGTGTGTGCTAATATATGTGTGTGTGTTCTCACTTGCATGTCTGTGTGACAGGCTGCGCACACCTCTCCATCTTTCCTGCTGCAGTCCTGTCCATTATCCCCGGCATCTGGCAGCCAAAGCCTGTAAAGAAGACATTTCTCTTGGCAACTGTTTTTTTAAAGGCAGTGACACAGGGGACAGCCAACCACAGGAGCCACACATCTTCCAATCTACATGCATACTGAGAACTGCTTGCATAACAGAACCGCCCCAATCTCCCTCTCTCATAACACACACACACACACACAGACACACAAAATACTGCTCCCACCCACCCCACGTCTCTCTGCAACATACTCACCCAAGCTTTGAGGGCTAATCGCTTCCAGAGCAAGAGCTGTCCTGCAAACTGTGCCAGCAGTCTTTCAGTACATTTCGCATCCTAAAAGGTTCCTTCTGGTCCCTAAATGAATATTGTGTGAGTCAAATACATGACCTTGGTGAGCTGCACAGCAAAAGCCATAAGTGCTGTGATTTTATGTACAAATGTGTTTAATTTAGTGACATTAAATGCTGCATGTTTTTGACATGGGCAATGACCAAAGTGAAATAATGAAAATTGCTCTGTAAATGTCATCATATGGGATCCTTCAATGATCAACAAATGCTGAAAGGGTTGCCGAACCATCAGCACTGCCTTGCAGAGGAGACTGCTGAAAGATTAACTGCACCCTGAGTGCACCTGAATGTGGCCTTGGTTGACACTCAGCTGCCGAAAAAAATAAACACGTTGTTTGTATAATACGAATGGCACAATATGTGCATTAATTGATATCATGTGCATATTGTAGCTCATTCGGGGAAAAAGCTGCTGTGGGAAGATTCTCTAAACAGCAAGCATCTTTCTTGCTCTTTGTTTAGCTTGGCTGCTAGTCTCAAGGATTTATGGCATCTGGATCATCTAAAAGACAAATGGGTGTGTAAGCTTGATAGGATAATTGTTCTGATTTTGATAGGCTACCAGCTACACATTTGTCTAGCAGCCAAAAAGGTTTCCATCGTAAAACCCTCTGGAATATAAACACGTTTGTTTGTCCACCCATTAGTGCAGGTATAAATGTGTGCAAAACAGTGCTCACCTGTGTTTGCACTGCAGGGGTCTGGAGATTTATTTACGGGGTCCCAGGCCTTGTTTATAACAGACTTCTGTCCCCTGAGACCATTCCTTTTTTGTCTTCATCATCAAGGTTTCAAAGGCTCTGGCGTGCCCCCGAGACCCTGGAGAACCAACGATAATGATAGGAGATATTTATCGCCCTGGGGAAATCCGACCTGTGCTTTTGACCTGTTCGAACTGTTTATGAGTTAGCTCTGAGATTACAGTGCTCCACACATACTCACCCACCCAGACTCAGCCCTGCTGGGATTTTAACCCAAAGCTTTAATGAGACAATAATGCTAACTAATGAGCCAGTGTAATTTTTCTCACACCCAAGGGTGTGAGAAACCAATTCATAATGAATACAGGTTTACTAGGCCAATTCAGTTTACTCAACCAATTCAGAATGAATACATTTCAGGTTTTATAACAGATAACAAATGTGACTGCTGAACACATTCTACAGGTGCCTACGTTTCAGTTTCCCAAACTGCAGTTGTCTCCAGGTTAACCCTCATGTATTGAGTGTTAGGAAGCAGAACGTGCACTAAGTTTAAACTAAACACATAAGTGGCCTTGTGTTGCAGTCATTGTATATTTTTTTACTACTGTGTAGTCACAGGTCATCGCTGATGCTGCGACAACACACATCTAACAAATCAAGTCAGCGTCAAGGAGCAGTGCGGTAAACGGCTGCCATCTGGTGGCTGAAGGTAAGAATTACAATCTTTAAGTTGACTCAATCAAAACCAACTTGTGGATAAATGCAAAGCAAACCCATCTGTTATTTACACCGAATGAGGCGAACACATACTAGACTATACATTAAGATACACGACAGTTTACAGTTTAGGCAGATACAATGGGTTTTAAGTTAGCAAGGTGTCGGAGACGTCCTGACGTCAACTGCAAGCTAAAATTCTGATATCACCAACACGGGGTGAACTTTTCGGAAAATATACACTTAATTGAAAGACTTAATTAACGTTAATTTGACAATACAACGACGTTAGCCGCTGTTAAATGCTTAGTCGGAAACAGCAACATAACTTAACACTTACTTGAAGCTATAAATCAAGTCCTACCTTACTCGTAGGCAGATGGTAAGTCGCGCTAACGTTAGCAGGTTTACGCACCTTGAAGCAGTTTTAAAACTGACATTCTGGGCAGATCGATTCTGAATTTCAGCAGGTTATAACTAATTAACTAACACAAACAAAGTCTTTGGCAGGGTCCTGCTCAGATTCAAGCTCGTTACTGATTAGTTTAAAATACTCAGAGATTGACTATTTTATAGTCCATAGTGTTCTAATTGAAATACTGGGACAAGTTGATTGAGCGGATAACGACCCCTCACACCATACACTCCATAATTATGTTGGTGGCTGAAATGCACTATTTCCTTGTTTGCCAGCCGCCAGAAAACAGAAGAAAACGAAGATGGCGAAAGAGGAGAAGAAAAAAAGTTTTAAAAAAAAAATCAAGTAAGGACCTCTAACACTGATGGGCTGGTTTCACGGTCGACAACGTGCTTGTTGATGTACCGTTGGTGACAAGATATCGGGTCGTTTGTTCACGTTCCTGTATTCCAAACGAACGTATAGACCAAAAACAATAAAAAGGACACCTGTCACACAGTCACAGTGCATCAAAGTGGATGGCACAGTGACATGCTGCAGAACAAGGTTGGCTCCCTTTATTTGTGATCATCTGTATTGATCATTGTAAGAAATGAAGATAAAAAAAACGAAACTTCATAACTGAAGTGAAATTTAAATATAAAAGGATCATACTGCTGTTTTTAGCCTGCGCTTTAGCCCATTAATTATACATCACATACTGTTTCTATCCTATTACCAACTTTTAAAGCTGCTAAAAAGTTGTCAGTGAAATGTCAGAACATGCCCATCATAATTTCCAAGAGCCTGAGGTGACACCTTCAGAATACTTGTTTTGTCAAAAACCCAAGGATATTCAATTTGCTATGATAAAACAGAGAAAAGCAGCCCATCCTAAAATCTGACAAGCACAAATGGTGAATGTTTGACATCAATAACTGAGTATCAAAATGGTTGATTAATTTTCTGTTGATCTACCTATCGATTAGTTGACCAATCATTTCTGCACTACTTTAATTTGCTTAATAGGTTATTTATCACAATGTCCTGTAATCAAAGTTATTATCATTGTGTGGTAATGTACCGTAGTCGAGTTTCTGAGCTGGTGTATTCAAGTGCTGGTGAAAAGTTCCATCATCCCAAACATGAGAATACCATTTAAATGCAAAAAACCACAAGACTGATCAATTGTTTTTCCTTCTGGGTAAGATTTCCAGCCACAACACAGCTTTGGAATTCTGTTTGTGAACTAACCTGAACTAGCACTTGAGTGCACTGGATGGAAGGCTTTTCAAAGTAGTCATTGCTTTCAACTGCAGTATCAAACAACAGCAACGCACAAGTGTCTCCAAAGATGGATTATCGCACCTTACAGAAGTAAATGGAAATTGAAAATTGGAAAATTGAAATCTAATTATATATGTATATTGTATTAGTGGTGTGTAGTGAGTTGGGTAAAAGTGCAAAAACAAACAAATTTAGAGAATCAATCAGGGGAGCATGCCCTCTGAAAGCTTCCTGTTGAAGACAGGATGGTAGGCAGTTCTTTGTAACTGCACATTCACAACTAAAACTCAGCATATTCACACAGGGATTGCAAGCAGATTATTTCCTCAGAACTGTAAAAGCTGCACATACCACAAGTACACACGTATCTCAAGTTGTGCCAAATCCTCAAATTAGCTTCAATGATTAAAATGCTTGCATTGTTTCACAGCAGACTACGTTCATCCTATGAAAATGTTAAAGAAAGCATTTTTCTTAACAGTTTTTGAAGGCAGTGGCAGGCAGCCCGAACAGAAGCAACGCATTGGGTGGGGACGTTAATGTGGTATTTTTGTGAGCTGTTTACATCAAGGCTGCAAATAAAAAGAAAAAAACTAATCACGATTGCATTAAGAAGTGGTTTTGCATTGCACACTTAGTCATGGGTGTAAACATTGTCAGAATACCCTGTTTGTTTTTCAAATTTCCAAATTCAAACACATCGTAGACCTTCATCAGGGTGGTGGCGGGTGCACTGATGCTCACACTGGTCTGCACCTTACTAAGTGTATGTTGTCAAAGTAAGAATATACTCTGTTTGGACATGTTTGTCTTTTATATAGACAGGGATTTTGCTGTTTCTACACATGAAACAGCTTTATTCATTGTAGTTAACGACAGTAGTCACAATTCAATCACAACAATGGTTTATTTTTTAAATGCAGCTGTTATAAATTTTCTTAAATTCTATTAGGGAATTGGTAAATCACCAAAACAACTTTTACCTCCTTTAATAAATGTGTGCATGGGGAGGCAAAAACAATAACACTTCCACTGCTAAGCAAATGTCAAGCGTCACCAGAATCTGTACAAAACTTAATTTAACTTCAGCAGTCATCCACACTGACTGTTTAGTTAATAAATTGCGAATTGCGGTGATCTTTGCACACATTGCAATCATCTGTGCGGTTGAAAGTTACCATTCACTGCAGGGTTGGCTTTATTTGTGTACTTCTTGAATGGCACCTGGAATTTGTATGTGGGAGCAGCCAAAACAGAGTTTCCACTGCAGAGGAAAAAAAGGTCAAAACAAACCTGAAACAGACACAACAAAGGTCTGTCACATAGGAGAAAAAGGTCATGTGAATATAAAGCAGTCTTAAGTTACAGTTTTGGATGTTTTTGTATGTTGTATTTCAAATGTGTTTCTCAGAAGAAATACACTGCTTACCTGTATCTCTGAAGTCTAAGCATTCCATATAGACAGCGCAAAACCGTTTAATAATTTTATTTTTAGAGTGACACTTTATATATGTATATAATGTATATCTTTCCTTTTTCAATTCCTTTTTCTGTGACACTAAACTAGTTTGACATTTGTTATGATTTATTTAAGATGTAAAATTAAATGTAAAAAAACAATTATATGTATTGATTATATAACATAAATAAATTATTCATTTTTTAAAATCTTAATTCATTCAGATTCTGAAAATGTGAACATGGTGCTGAATGAGAGGGTCATTTATGGCTTGTTCTGGTTTCTAGTTTGTGTTTCTAGTCTGTGGTTTGTGTGTGTAGGCAATCGTTTTACGCATTGTGAAAGATTAATGTATTTACTTTGTTTTATGTTCAAGTCTGTGTGTGTTCTGTGTGTTACCTGGCTCGAAGACTGATGGCCCTAGGGGACAATAAAGTTAAAGTTTCAAGACAAAATAAATGATTGGGCTTCCGTTACAGTATCCAGAATATATACACTGGAGTTTGCCTTCTTGGATGCTGGACAGGATAAAGTGTAATTATTAATCATTTATTTGTAATTATTATTATTAATTTATTTGATTTTGCAAAACCCAAGATTTAAAAACCAAATTGTAGAGAGATTTATCCACAAGATGTATCTATTTTTTCCCCCCAAATGGAATTACTTTAATTTTCAATGGTATGTGATGATCAAAACTTGTGGCTACATGCTGAAGATCCGCTAGGCATAACATATACATTTTTAAATGCTTCAAATATTTTTCAGCGACTCAATTAAGCTATGATGAATTAACGGATTCTTAACCGTGACAGAGCCATAAATTATTATTGTTAGGCCAAAATGTTGAAATGATGCATACTGTGTCACAGAGACTTTAAGCTCAGGATTTGTGCACCATTTGTTAAATCACATTAAGTAACATTGGAATATTTGCTCCAACTGTTATGGGGTTTTTCGTTTCCAGGGGTTCATATAGGCTGGTATGAAGAATAGAATAGAAACCTTTCTCTTATTGTTAGCTAAATATACCATACAGATTACAGTCAGCCACCCAGATCATGAATGTCAATTCTTTACATCCTAATATATAACATGGACTGATGGACATAGCTGTATGAATACAAACTTTAGTGGATTGGTGTGAGTCCTTTATTTCTACTCAACTGTAATTGTTAATGAAAAGATTCTGCTGTATGTAGTCTGCTTGATTTAGTCACACAGGAGATAGTAAGAAACTCAACTCAACGTATCTCGAATGAAAAATAAGCACAAAGATGTGGATGCCGTCATAGTCAAACTAGAGGAAATCACTTTTACAATAAACTTAACTTTATTGACAGTAAAAAGTTTTGAGAATATTGAGGGGCACGCATTTGTAACTGCAAGAACATCTTGAAAAGCAACATGACTTTTTAAAATACAGTAATGAGGCAGTTGTACATCTTTAACTTTGAGGTAAAGTGTTTTTGTCATGTTACATCATTCACAAAATATTGTATAACATTGAAAAGTCCACACAAGGAGACAACAATCCATGCCTCATTTTCACTTCTTGAAATAATTCACAATTCAGGGAAAAGCAGAAAATGACAAGCACACATGCTATATTCCATTCACACACACGTCTCTACTTATCAAACCAAGTGCATTTTTAGATCACTTTTTTTCTCAAACAGTTTTCAAGTATATTTTTTGCCTGCGATCAAAGGAAATTAAGTTAAACTATGAAGCAGCAAACCCACAATAACAAGTAAGAATACTGAGTTTGGTCTCATTCATGTTCCCAATATTAACATTATCAGATAACTCACCATACTGTAGCAATAAGGTTTTTGGGTGCTATAAAGAAGCAGGAGGTAACATTTCATGGACTTGAGGAATATGCTGGATAAGATTTGGAATATAGCTGATTAAATACACCAAGGCTGAAACAAACAACACTAAATAGATAATCACAAGTGATAACTGAACAGATCCAAACCGATTTGTTAATTCATTTTTAAATAATTAATTTGTTAATTCACTTACAGTATGCAAATAGTTTAAAATCTCAGCCTCAACTGCTGAGTGCAAAACCGCAAAAAAGAATTGTTGTAGTTGAACTGATAGTTTAATTCTCAGTCACACATTGCAGCAAACTTGAGTGTGGACTGCAGAACCAGTGCAACGCTGTGGGATTCTGTAGAAGGCTGGCTCCGTTAAAAACACACTAGTGTTGCAAATTAGATGATAAATTGTGAGAATTATGCGATTTATCAGTGCAGTAGAACAATCACAGAAAAGAAATTGTAAAGCCATCAAGTGCTTCGGCAAAGATGTTCATATATAAGCAGGAAACCTAAAAGTGCAATCCCGTATAGGTATAGCACCCTGGGCCATCTCAGTCAGGCTCTTACTGTACACTACATGGCTCGTAGTCTGATCTGCACCAGCATTCTGAGGCTCACTTTAAAATCCAAAAACCTACTTTACATCTGAGCCCTGAACGCCCGTTTCACTCTCAGGCGAATGTTTTCAAGTTCATTTCCTTCTTTATTTTGCTTTGCCCCGATAGTCTCGCTGTGCAGCTGCACATATTCTCTCTTCTGAGGTGACTTCATGCACTGTTGGCCCATGCTGTAAACAATGTATTCCTACAGCAGCGTACTACTGCAGGAGTTAAGGCAATCCATTTCTGTGCTTCGTCAGTGACAAAAGCTCCTCCCAAACCCAGAGGCACAAAGCTCTCAGTGCATATTAAGCTTACCTGACAAACTACACAAAATACCCTCTTCAACCACAAAAACAAAGCTCTTAGTGCATACTAGGCATACCAAATATAATTCTTAAAATGTACATGCTTTTCTTAACTTCCTGTGCGCATGACCTCTCCAAAGTGCTAACTAAATCACTTAGCAAAAGATGGCTAGTTAAGATTTTAGAGCACCAGTTCCCCTCTAGGTTTTTTTTTGTTAAGAGGAAATCCCCAAAGAAGGCACTTTTGAAGCAAAACCAGCAGTTTTGCCTGATGATTTGATATGGGAGTGCAGTCAATCATAGAATGTAATTTGCCTCCACTAAACTTTAAATGTTGCCATGAAAAGATTTTTCACTCGCATCTGCTTTAATAAATATTCTCACAATAAAACGACAAATCCTTTTACTAACACTATGGATTAAAAAGCAACTTATCTGGTGCAGAACAAACGCGAGCCCACAACTTTAGAGAGCAGCAGTCCCCTCTCCTCATCTGACCACTATCCCCTCTCCTCAGCCCACCTGATGCTCTCCGCGGCTGATGTGAGACGAGAACTCGTAGCGGTCCTGGCTGCGGTGGCCACAGATGTTGCACTCGAAGGGTTGGTGGAAGCCGTGACAACCCATGTGGATGGTGAACATGACATGGTCCAGGAAGAGGATGCGACAGTGCCGGCAGTGGAAGGAGCGCACAGGTCGGCCATCCCTGTCTAACACCTGCACAGTCTCCATGGAAGAAAGGAGTGAACTAGGGCTCCTTTTTACTATGGTGGGGGGTACAGGACACGCTCTCTCCCACTCTTGGTCTAAGTCTTTGGCCTGGCTGGGACTGGAAGTGGGATGGCTGCGGGGGAGTGTGAGGGTTTGGTAGTGGAGGTGGTGGTTGTTGGAGGTACTTGTCGGGGCTGTAGCCCTTGTGCTCTGCTCTTCTGCTGTGCTCTCTGTGTCTGTTGAGTCGGGGCAACCGTTGGGCGAGGTGGTGTGGCCGTGGGGCGAGGGTTGGTCATCACGGCCTTCACCTGCCTCCCTCCCGGCCAGGCGAGGAGGCATCGCTGTCGGCCCACCTCCGCCATGGGCTCGCTGGCCCTGAGGAGTCACGTTGCTGTTGATGGAGCCCATAACTGTGCGTTGCTCCAACAGGAAGGCAGGATGTCGCGCAAGCGGCTCATGGTTCTCCCTTTTACCCCTGCCACCTGGGAGATGTGAACCAGCCAACCCAGCAGGCTGAGAGCTCATGAGGTCCCCCTCTTTCTCAGAGCCAGAGGACAATTCGTAAGGTGCTTCAGGTAGGTCAAGGTGCATGTGCTTTGCACCTATAAAAGGAACATATCAGTCATAAACAACAATTAAGATGGAGGGTCTGATTGACTTTATCTGCTCCATTTGGCCTATTTTCATTGAGCAACATGGACCAAACGTTGTTAGTTTTTGTTATTTAACCAGTTTAAGTATTATTTCTGTACTTTATCAGCCCATTATCAATCTATATCATCATTACTGTGTAATTTAAATTAAACATAGAATGTGTATGTGTAATATTTTATATATATTCTAGTCTCTCATTAGATATGAATGACATGGCTTGTCTTATAAAAACAAACTCACCCAAAAACTTCTGTGGTGTTGACCTCTTGCGTTTGGTGATGCTAATAGCCAGTCTATCCACAAACTGGATTTTTTCATTGGATGGCTGCAGCACAGGCTTAGTAATTGTCTCCATATTTACCGACTCTTCACCTGCAAACAGAAAGCCCCTCGTCATCAATATGCCGACTAACTCATTATGTGTATAAATGTGTTAGAAAAGTAGAAAAGCTGGAAAAGTTAGTGATATTCATGTTAGTGTGATGTGTTACCCCGTGCTGTCTGTGCGTTGACTGCTGTCTGGTGGTCCAGACTCTTCAGATAACTATGGCAGCGCTCCAGATGTTCCTCCAGTGTGTTTTGTTGTTTGTAGCTGCGACTACAGTAGCTGCACTTGAAAGGTTTTCCCACCGTTGGAGAAGAAACTGCAATTCAGAGAAAAAAATATTTCATTAATTTCTTCCAAGATTGACAATATGGCCAAACTTTCACCCTAGGCAATGTACTGTTGAATGAACACGAAATATCATATAAATACGATAATTTATTTATATGTTTGTGGGAAGGGATTTTTGTAAAAATATCTCTCTCTATATATATTAGCTCATTTTTAGAGAATGGATTTCCCCACTGATTGGCAATTCCTGAAATTGTTCTATGTTACTTGCCAGTGACGACAGAAAAACGCCTAACCCTTAACCGCAACGTATCAACTTAGCAAGCCATCGGAAAGACTGACGTCAATTCGCTGAAATCCAGTTTGCAAGAATCTTTTCTTTGAAAATGAACCTCTGAGACCCGCAGAGATCCACCAAGACCTACTGTACCAAGTGTGCATGTGAACACCTGTTGAATGTGTGTTCACAAATTGAAAGCACCAACAGGATTTCCTGTTTTCACAAACTCTTAAATGTCATATTTTGTCATGTGTTTTACAGTACATTCTGGTAAAGAAGACCGATTTCCTCAGAGCTTCACTGAAGGGAGAAATGGACCATTCTAATGAAGCTCCGCTTACTGTTGTTTCACACGCTGTAGCTCATCACAATAAGGAATAATATTGTTATGGAAATAACTGCATCCATCAGGTCCAATAACTGACTAGGTACATCTATGAAAAGTCTCTTCATGGCATATGCTTGATGTGTTAAGTAATGTTGTATTGCATTCACTGATTTTACCTGCATGTGTGCGTAGATGTCCTGCCAGGGCATCTCTCCGGCGACAAGCATAGTTGCAGATAGGACATTTGAAAGGCTTCTCTCCTGAATGCAACTTGATGTGGCGCAACAAGTTCCCCTTCTGGGTGAAGGAAGCTCCACACTGGTTACACTGGAACGGCCTCTCACCTGTGAGCACATGAACGGACCGAGGATTTTAGAGGAATAATTTGTAGTATTGCCTTTATTTAATGATTCTTAGGAATAATACATTTCATCCATGAACTTTACTTGGGTTGCATTGTCGTCAACACTGCCTTGCTGACTTGTTCTCACCTGTGTGGCTACGCTTGTGCACCATCAGCACATTAGGTCCGATGCAAATCATCCCGCACACTTCACACTGGAGCTTCCCATTGGGCAGCCGGATAGGTCCTGGCGAAGCAGCATTCGGACTGGCCATCTCATTGTAAATGCTCGCCCTATCTCTTCCAGACCCAGGATACTCCGTGCTCCCTTCTTCCATGGGGTCACCTCTGTCGTCCCTCCTGCTGTTGTCCCTCACAGTCTCTCTCTTCTCTGACTGTGGAGCACCTGGTGACTCATCGTCACTGCACAGCTCAACCTTGATGGAGTTTGCTGTGTAGAGAGAGGATGAGGGGGAAAGCACATTTACTTTCATACAGAATTTTAATAAAGAATTCTACGTGGACGATGTGGCCACAATGAAACAAAGGAACGATAACTGACCGCTAAGGGAGCGGTGTGGTGAGGACTGCTGACTGTTTGGAGATCTCGCTGGAGGGCCCTGCAACCCGCCATAAAAATCCTGTTCCGTTGATGACTCTCCTCCATTACCTGAAATACAAATATGCCCACGTTATTAAAGTAAACATTAAAGTCTGGAGACTGTAAACACAAACGTATAGTAGTTTTTCAGTTTGAATATAAACTTACCTTGTACATATGAGCGTCCATTGCAGTCATCAGCATTCATTCTCTCGCCAGATGCCTACAGGAATATGATTAAAATATCATTTTTTAAAAGATCAGATCACATGAAAACTGCATATAACACATTTGATACTAACCATATAAAATATACTTACCAGCTGTTTGTTGGTACAAAAATAAGGCTAGGAAACAGTTCCAAGTGTCTAATACTAAGTTCACTGTAATAAATGTATCTAGTAAACTTGGTTTTTGCCCTGCTATTACTGTATCAAGTAGATTCTTCTGCACCGTGGCCAGCAAATGAATATGAGAGGCTCCACATTTATAGAAAGCTAATGGCCAAGAGTGCTGGAGGAGGAGTTAAATAACTGGGGGTGGACAAAATAGCTGGAACACCTTATATTGTATAAAGCAATCTTGTGCAAAATCTCCACAAACTAGTCTCTCCATTTTTTTTCTTTGACGTAATCTCAACAATATTAAATACTGTACTAAGAGTGGATCAAATGTAATTGATCCCAGGAGAGAAATTATCATTAGTGGAAGAGAATACCAAAGAGGAAAATAATACAGTTAAGTAGAACAAAAATACTACTAATAATAAGATAAGAGATTTGAAAAAAATCCAGGTTAGAATGCAGTGTAGTACACCTGTATAGTACATTACCCTAACCAGTGTGCATAAATGTATGTGTATAGGTTCTATTTATTTGGTTTTAAGTTTTTATTGTTAATTGTTCCTGTTCATGTTATTTTGTCCACCCCTGCTGTATATGTGCAATAGGCTAATAATAAATAATGCGGGAAATGTACTGTAGGTGACATGGTACAGTTAGCCTACTCCACAGCAGACAACAAAGTGAGCCATGCAGACCATAATCTCCAACACAATCGGTGTTGAGTTACAGCATTTCCAGACAGACAATATGTTGATTTTTTATGACCAGAGTTAAGGTGACGCTCTGTTGAATTTCATGTTGGAAGAGGAAAAAAAAAAAGGAGAGAGAGAGAGAGAGCGACAAACAGACCCAGATGTACAATGCTGCACCTTTTGCTCAAATGGATGACAACAATGGACAGAGGAGACTGTGGAGCGAGCCAGGGGAGGCGGAGACAACACATCGCAGGGAAAAATTAATATCCTGGCAGTGGCCGCGCATGGGGAGCAACAGGCGCTGATGCAGCCGGGAGACGCGCCACACCGGGGCACGGCGATTAAAGAAGGGACGCGCAGCAGCGCCGAACCCTCGCCTCACAATCCTCCCCGTCCGACATGGGCGACTGTACAGTAAAGCATAGCCTACACCTCAAATAACTACCATGCGTCTCAATATATCCGCGACTACTTGTTTTAGCTGCTCGGCGGATTGGGTCCGTAATGGCACCAATCGGCTCGCGGACGGTCGAGACAGCGGGCGAGACGCCACGGCAATGTGTTGCAGGAGTTGCCACTGTACAAATTGTCCGCATGAACGCAGCTGTCATCCGACATCGAGCACGTCAAACTGGCCTGAGCTATACAATGTTTCTCATGAGCCGTTGCTATGGCACCCGACCACACGACAAATGGCATTCACCCTACCAACTACTCAAAAACATGCTGCACTTCCGAATTAAAACCGACGGATGGTCTTACCAAGCGCCGCGGTGAAGTCCACGAGCCTCTTCCTTACCTGGCGACCGATCGGCGTTTTCCTTTTTAACTGTCTGGATAGCTGTTTGTTTTCCCAGGCGACGACAGCATCTCCGGGATTTTTATTTTTTACCTGGGAATCCCAAACAACTTCCGGGCCCATGCTGGGATACAGACCGAATAACTGTACAACAGAGCTCCTGATTCACTGATTGTCGAATGCATCGATGCATGTCACTTCGGGATACAGGTGGCAATTTAGTGGTGAAATGTATGGCATTAGAAGAGCTCATGGGCTCAGCAGGAGACTATAGACTGCTGCGCATGTATCTCTGTTGTGAGAAATACTAGCTACAAGCTGGTCAGTAAACCTGCTACCTTTAGTAAAATTATTCATTGAAAAATCACTTGACACCGCAGATCAAGGCCTCTTCCGGAAATGAGAGTGGAAAATGGAGTAGGCGGGTTATTTTACAATGTCTCTTTCTCTTTGGCGTCCGTCTATATGCCTTTATTACATAATTAGTAAATAATTTATGCCTAATATTTATTTTTTGTGTGTTCACACTATGAAATGAAAGGATAGATGATTGGCAGTGGTGGTTTAATGTTTAATGATAAGCAAGCACACGTTAAGACATAAGTAGACTTGTGATGAAATAGTTTATAGTGAGATGACACGTGTGGCACCACGAGGTGGCAGCAAACTGCTGTTTCAGACCACCTCTGCCAAGTAACCAATCAGACAGAGCTGGGAAATAAAGTGGTAATGTCAGCACAGTGAAAGTCTCTGTGCATGCACTTGATTTATGCTCCACGAACAAGCAGAAAATAATAACCGAAAAACAATCGGATCAAGAGTCTCACTGCGCCCTTGCAGCTTTTCAGGCCAGTCAGTAAACAATGAAGGGCTATTATTGGAATCGATGAGGTCTGTGCCGTCGTAGAAGGACCTCATAAGCCTCGTGGATCTTCATGAACATTGCCTCAGCATCCTTGCTGGGGTTGTGGTCTGGATGCCATGTCTTGGCCAGCTCCCTATAGCTGCGAGTAATCTCTTCAAAAGAGGCCTCAACTTCCAGTGACAATACCTGCAACACAAATATATCCAGATGGGCAGTTTGGAAATTGACTGTGCCAGATCAATGACTTTGCACATCGACAGTAATATATATATATAGATACATATACATATATATATACATACACACAAACACTGTTGCCCATATAGTTGGAATAAACTGTATTCCTATTTATACACATCAGTAATCACCTTTGACAAGGTGCAGTGATGACATACTGAGTCCCAGTAACCCAGATGAAACGACTTCATGCTTAACAATTGTTTGGCGCTATAAAAAGGCAAGACATTCGCTGTGTTGTCCTTTTAATAAAAAACTAACTAACTAACCCTAACTTTATGGGCGACAGTGTATATATATATCAAACTATGTCCAGAGTTATAGGATTGCTCACCTTCAGCGCCTCTTTTTCCACCTCAGTGTACTCTTTGAGCAGTATTTCCAGGACTTTCCTCCAAGCCTCATCGTAGTATCCCCCTCCAGTAAGAAAACACAACATCCGATATGGGATTAAAAGAATGTACTCCAACACACTTCTGAGCCAAGGCAAAAACCAGAAAATATCCAGCAATGCTGCTACACAGTCAGACAGGTAGTACAGTGTGGCTGTGGTGTTATGGAAAATGCAGTAACCCATTGGGGCTGAGAAGGCCAGCCAGGCTAGGCCGAGTCTATAAAGTCGTGGACCTGGACAGAAGACAGACATAAATGTAATTTTAGTTTTTGCCTTCAAATTCAGAGAAAAGCAATTATATCAAGGTGTAAAATGAACTCAGATGGTATTGTCATATTTGTGATATCACCTCACCTAGTTCCTGTTTGCTCCCAGGTGTCTGTGGAGGTTTGAACCTGCGGTACTGTGCAGCAGTGACACTGGCAGCCAGGCTTATAGGGAGAGGTGATAAGGTGCTGCCATGGAATATTGGGGAGGTTATGAGACAAGCAGTCAAAGTTCTTTGGAGATCAGAGGTCTGCTGGCCAACACTGGACACCAGATGCACCCCTGTGCCCACACATAAGGGCAGAACGAGCAAGTAAAAGAAACTGAGGGAGTTCAGTCCTATCAGAGCCACGGTCCCAAAGTAGATCCCAACACACACCTGTCCAGCAAATCTGACAGGGCCTACAGGTGGCGGGACAATGGTGGGGGGTCTTTTTCTCTCTTTCTCTGCATCTCGATTGGCCTCACCAACATATGCAGGAATGCGCGTGAAATCTCGGACCCAGCCAAACCCAAATCCTCCCAGAGTTAGCATCCACAACAGAGCATGGCTGTCTCGTCCTAAATATAGATGGTGCAGGCCCAAAGGCCCACCTACTGCCCACAGGGCATAGGCTACCATTACACTTTTGACCATCCTTTGGCCTGAGTGGATCAGTCCCTGTACAGGTGAATATTAGTCATCCTTGATGAGTACCTGCAATGAAATAACAAAAACGTTTTACCTCCAAGTCAAGAATATGTGATTTTGTTAGTTCTTGACACAACAACAATACACATTCATTGTCGTATAGAGGTGAGCAATGCTAGCTGTAAATTTTTTTGGATTATAGTATTTATTTTTTATATTACTTTATTATGTATGCTGTGTTAAACATTTTGGTATGTTTTCACGGATTCTGAATCTGATTCTGATTCTGATTCTGATGATGTGTGTGCTGCTGGTATCTTAGCCGGGACGCTCAAATGGATTTATAATCTCTGCGATGGACTCTCGTGGTTAAATAATAAATTATATAAGAGGGTTTTATCTTAGCTCACGATGGACATTGTCATTTTAAGTCATTACGTGATCAAAAACATAGTAAGCTGTAACTGACCATGTTATTACATGTGGGGGTTTTTCTTTAGAGAAAACACATCACATGTTGTACAAAGGGACGGTAAGCACCAACCTTTCTAGGCCAACCACAGTTAATCCAAAGTTTATGTCAGACTGGCCGTTCAATTTATATGTTTTAAATACTTTTAAGACTTATTTGGTTTCGTCTAATAATAGCTAGGTTACTTACTGAGCCCATAATTTCAGTCCTTATCCCGATAAATCCTTTCCGTATTTGAAGTTGGTGCACGGTGCTGCAACAGTTGGACTTTGGATCATGACAATGAAATTACACTGTGCCCTCAACGCATGATGTCCATCGGCATTCAGTCCCCTTGATCATCTGAACTGATAAGGTGAGGAAAATGTCTAATGGCACATTTGTGAGAGATAAGAAACTAATATAAATGCTTCATAGAGTTCCTTAATTTTTTCTGTAAATCCTATAAAGGAGAATGCATCGTAAAGACAGAGCTATACACAAATGAAGAACATTAAACCTTAAATTAAAGCCTTATTAGAAAAAATATCATAAAAATTCCAAATATATTGCCGGAAAATAATGTGAAAGCAAGGGGTGGAAGAAGTATTTAGGTTCTTTAGGTAAAATAGCAATACCACAATGTAAAAACATGTAATTATAAGTGAAATTCTTACTGTAGGCTACTTGAAATATCAAAAGTAAGTATCATGTATGCAGACAGAATGGTAATGGTAGGTTATTTTCCACTACTGATAAAAAACTGAAAATGTTAAGAAAAAAATTGTTTGAAAGCTAATGTTTTAAGCATGTACAAATTCACCAACGGATGAAATATTAAATTAGTATCCATGTCTTCATTCTCCATTATTAAGGGAAAACATGTTGTAGGGGAGACCTGGAACAGTTGTAACAGTTGGGATGGTTGTAACACCTTGAATTCCTCCAATCAGAAACAAGCTAGAAAGATTACACTCTGCACATGCTCAGTTACATTGTATGGCTAATATAAAAATAAACCACATTTGAATTTATTTTTTTTTTGGAAAAGAAAATACTTTTCTATCAGATTTACTTGTTGGATACTGTCCTGAGATCAAATGTCTAGGAATCCAAACAGGTATTATTAGAATCACTGTTTTGTAATCTAAAAATAGAAATGACTAACATTTGTCAAAGTAGAAATCAGACTATTTCACATGACATGATCTCATGGCTGTTCTTTCATTCATATTTTAAAAACCTAAAGACCTACATAAACTAGAATAAATGCTAAATTAATGATAATCAGTTGCATGCTAATTTATTTTATTTTATTTGTTACAGTTTGAAGTTACAGGGACAGCACATGCTTGAAGTGTAAAGAATAAGTGCCAGTACTCCCAGTACCGTTCACATTTCCATATGTATCAGCAAATCATTAGTGTTAGGCAAGGCAACATACTACATTTACATTTACATTTACATTTAGGCATTTAGCAGACGCTTTTATCCAAAGCGACTTCCAAAATAAGAGCTTTACATAAAGTGGATAGAACCATGATTGAAAACAACAAGACGTCTCATCAGACTTGTAAGGGCTGGTGATGAATCACAAGTGCTATAAGCAGGTACATCACTGCCAATGGCAGAATCAAAAGAGCATTAAATCAAAGAACCAATGATCTTTGTACATTATCAAATTTCTACAGCGAATAAAAGATATAGGAGCTCTTGCTGATGTTCAAAACATACATTTACTTAACCAAACAACTTAAATTATTAGAGTAAAAACTTATTGACCATACTGCCTACAGAGCAGTGAAATAAAAGTGCACAACCCAAAGTATATGAACATTATTATTTTGATCGACCTCTCTGGTATGTTTAGCATCTGCACACACCTTTGAATATGAATGACATAATTACGTTATATAACAAATTATTAAGTGATGATGGACAGCTACCTGTAGAGCTCTCCGGGCTTCCTCCCCTCTGTGTAGCCCCGCCCCGTGACTACCCCTCCCCGTATCAGAGCCGAGTGTAGCAGACGGCTAGCTCCGCCGTTTAAATGCAGCCGGGCTAGCCAGCTACACGTCCACGGCGGTTTTAAGAGGATGCCCCGTGTTGAAACCGTTTAACCATGTCCCTCCAGTGCTTTTGAGCCTGAGGATACTGTTATGGTTTCGGAGAATGGAAGTGGACGACGTGTCGGTTAGAGAGCAACTTTTCCACAACCGTGTCCGGGAGACTATAGTAAGTAACGCCGTGCTAATGGAAACGTCGGTTAATATGCATATGAGGATGAGGCTCGCTTCTAACAATACAACCAGCCACCTAATGAGGGTGCCTACGCGAAAGCCACGTCGTATTGATTATTTAAGTGTCTGTGTCGCGTGACTTAGCGATTGTTCACCTCTCAAATTAAAGTTGTCACAGTCTCACATTTCAGCACTGATCAACAGTGTCTGTAAGAATAAGTTTAACGTGACTTTTAGGTTAGGTACGCGTTAGTTTAAGTTAATTGTTGCACGGCTGCAGCTGGTCATTAGGTAACTTGTGGCACAGGAACACGAAGGGGTCTCCACAGCATCTGGGGCTCATCTATTGACTTTGTGACGCCCTGAACCTCATCTCAAATCGTGTTTGCGGTGATTTGGATCACCCTACTTAACATTTTCAGCTTTTGCTTTACTGTTAATGATGCATTTGACCTGCGCTGCTTTTTCCACGGCTTTTGTGCAACACTGCCAGCCTGTTGGACTTCAGACTTTACCAGAAAGATTTGTTCAGTTACAGCAAGGCACATGGATACTGACCTTTAACACCACAAAGTACTATCACATCTGTTAGATAGTTCACTTTCTGAGATTGGAGATAATGCTGATACAGTGTACCCAAATGGATTTGTCAAATATCTTTTCAGAATTAGTGGTTGACTTATAAGTTTGTTCTGGTTTTCTTAACTGATTGGCCTAAGGGATAAACTCTTTGGGCCAAATTGTGCTCGTACTGTAAGAGAAGATGAGAAACTGCAGCTGTAGATTGGGCCAGTAAGCAGATGTACATTTATGGATTAATTATATAATATAGAAATTAACAATCCCATGGGGAGATTGAGTCAGCGCAAGAAACAGAAGAAATAATATGACAGAATAAATGAACTAGCGAGGCCAAAAATATGTTTTTTTTCAGAGTGGACATTTTCATGTTGTGGCAGCAAAACCACAGGAGTAACTAATGACATTATTGACGACTGCACGTGTCCCAGTTTCATGGCTCTGATATTCTGTATGTGACCGAGCCATCATTAGTTTACACCTGTGCTTTCCCTGCTATGACTATTGCTGTCAATTATTAAGTATAAGGTGTTTTTGAAACCGACTCTGCTCACATTAGGTATCACAGGCAGAAATGACGCATACTCCTGACAATATCATGTCCAACAGAGGTTTTAGTAGCATGCAAATATTTTCAGTTGTGGTCATGGAATTCGCTTTACACAAGCAACAAATGTAGGGCTTGCATTTATTTTAATGTCCTTCTTTTGTCATTGTCCCTTTCACCTAAAGAACTAAAGCTATTAATCGACACCCCCTTCTTAAGCCACTGGCTGGCCGCGAGTCTCCAGCTTACCATCTCATCTCGGTGCTCCCTCTTATTAATGGCTTTAGGCCAAACAAGGATCAGCTCATTTCAAATAGCAGAATATGTGGCAGCAGCAGCACAGTTATAGTTTCTCCCATAGCAAAGATCTGGCGAAAGGTGTTTTCAAATGCACAAAAACATTTGGTTATTAAAATAGCACCTGTATTAAAGTTATTCTTATAATCTGAGACAGAGATGACATATAAAACTATTTTAGGGATCCTGCTCCAGAGTCACAGGACATAGATTTCAGGCCATCTGGCCAGAGGCCGCACCCGCAATAATCTCTCGGTTCTCAGAAAACAGACAGGCTCATTTACATAATAATAGTACAGTGTGTTGTTGGAGCACAGACGAATGGTACAATTCTGTGCGTGACTGGCAGAAAAAAGGCAGTATTTATGTGAAGTGTAGACTTTTATACAACTTTTAGTCAGACGCCTCACAGCAGCAGATTCCTGCAAGACAACAGTAATTCTTCCCAAATTATGAATAGACAGACTTATTGTCTTATGTCTTCTTTGGACGAAAAAATACCAAACAAACATGCAACTTAATATTCATACATCGGCCAAGTGTTTTTTAAATGGACGAGCAAAAGAACCAGCTGATCACTGTGAAAATGTGATTGCGGCCAAATGTCTGACTTCGCCTGAGCTGATGCAACATCAGTTAAATTAAGTAAATCATCTTGGATGAGAACATCTCGCAAGTGTAACAAGATTTGTTAAAGAAACGTCTTTTATGTGAGGTTGTGTGAACGGTAGTGCCAGGAGTACACACCCATAGCCTGAGCCTGGATGGATCAAGAAGGATCAATGATCAGCAGAATAAAAGGTCATGATAAGTAGAGAAATGGAACACCCAACATCAGCACGCATTAAGATATCAAGTCGCCCTTAGAAAAATAGTTTTGAGTGCCATGTTATTTATAAAAGACACGGTTAAGACTGATTAGAAAATGTAATACTCCACTACAAATGTGTGTTACTTTGTCTAGGAGTTTTGAGCGAAGGCACAGAGACATGATCATCGGACATTGATCTGTAGTTTTGTTTTGCGTTTTGGATCACATTATCTTCTTACTTTGTTTTAACTCTGTTTTAACTTTTTTTTATGAGAGGCTTTGTTGGAGGGAAAACAAATCTTACCACAATGTCACTGTTGTCATTCTTTTTCTATTCTCAAGGCCATAATCACTCCCTGGGTTTCTCAGTAGTTGCTTCCCTGAAATCTCCCATCACTAAGATATCAAATATTGGCGTGCATAACATACTTTGCCCATGCAACATTTTAAGTTGTTTCTGGCTATTGAATAAATCTTAACTAGGTCAGTTGCCTAATGTATCTCTTACTTGTAAACAAAGACCACTGTGCAGTGCCTGAACGTGTTTAGCTGGACAAGATGCCAGTTGCCCCTGAAATAACACACTCTGAGGGAGTCCACTTTACATTTTGCAAGGATGTGCTCTGCCACTGCTCCGTTCGAGTTATTACAGAAACTCCGAGGTTGGACAAGATGTGACGCCGTGAGCTTCATTGGTTTTTTTGGGGTTCTTTTTGCTTGAATCAGCATAAATATGTTTAGGTTACTCTGTGAATTTTAAAATGCTTTGAGTGAACTCTGAGCCCTGAGACTTTGTGTTCAACACAAAGATGTCCCTCCGGATGCCAAATTCCTTTAAACTTCCTTCTCGGTGGCCTGCTATGTGCTGCCAGCTCTCAACTTTGCCAGTCAGCACATGTCCCCAGCACACATACGTAGACTAAAAGCGTGTTATTCCACCTATTTCTCACCCAATACCCGTCCTTTGTTCCCTGCTTTTGTTGGATTATCTATAGCAAGCATTGCCAAATTAGATGGCATTATTGAACACTTTTGCAGACTGAGCTGATTAGTTGTTACATTCAGTTCATTGTTGTTTGTGATGGTGCTAGTATGTCACCAGTGACATTCCCACTTACATACTGAAACATGCTGTATTTCTAAACAGATTAACTTTTATGTATGTTTCAAATCTAAGGCATAATGCAACCATGTTAGGCAGGCTAAGTACAGTGTTGCTACAAGATATGTTTGACTTTTTAGAATGTGCTTGTTAAAATGTTGGTCTTAATCAAAACAGGCGGTAGCTTCCAACGGTATTAAATATATTGACAAGCAGAAACACTAGTTATATAGCATACTAGCATGTTAAAGGTAGCATGCTACACCAACAAGGCAATGGTTCGTTTGGAATGGAAGGCAATGATTGGAAAGATCCCTATTGGTATGCCTTGCAAAGCATGCAAATATTTCTTTTGTCCAGTAGGGGTAATGACGGAATGGTAAAGCTGTCTTTCTCATTTATATCCGTGGAACAACTTTGTTTATCTAGTGTAAGCTGAGCACTACAGCGTTAATGTAGCAAGCGTGGCTATAGACTTTTATTCTTGGTATTTTGTTGAAAAGTAGTAAGGGGATTGTTTTGCTACGAGGGGCATCTGTGTGATACACTCGCATGTTAGGTTTTCATTTCCTCCTTGCCCGTGAACGTTCCGATTCATAGCACCCAATATGCTGTGGAAGAGAGGAGTGCATGCACCCTCTATCACTCACAATATTTCATTGTATGCTCATTGTTGAAGCACAAGTTTTGCTTTGTACACACAGATGTGTTTGGGATATGTCTGTCAATGTGTTTGCTGTGACAACGTCCACACAGTTGACTCATTTGAGTGTGTGTCTATGCAATGACTGGGTGTTTGCAGACAGACCGCTCATCTGAAAGATGTGGAGATACATTTTCATTAAAGTAACTGTTCTCTCATGTTTTGTATAATGCTCATACAAGGGATTTACTTCAGTCTTAGGAGTGAAATGCTGAGAGCTTTGCCAAATAACCAACTGCAAAGTGAATATAGGCTTAGCCTAAATTTGCCGACAGATTTAGTGTAATGTCAGACAATGATCTTTACATGCAGTGTGGGGGGTATCTGTCACTGCTGTTAACCCTTCTTGCTTTCGCTCCACCTAATCCATCCTAGTTTATCACTGTCACCCATTTCGCTCTTTGTTGGAATAAAGTGGTAATCTTCAGACTCCATCTGTCTCTCTTGCCCTTGGCAAAACGGTGAATGTTTTTTGTTGTTTGCATTTGTAGCACTACTTAACCTGTCTTGTTTATTTCTATTTTTCTGCACAAAACAGAATATTCTAAGAGCACCAAATATGTATTTCTTCAGAATGTTTTTGGTATCAGTGCTGCAGATCCACCCCCACTTTTAAGACCTATCAAAATATACTAAATCAGAGACATGAGCCGACCTAAATAGATATGTTGCTTATCAGGAGTACTTTGCAGAGCAGGACAGTTTGTTTACAAAGCTTTCTTTATAGGATTAGCTGCTAAAACAAGGAAAAGAAACAACACATCACCTTTTTATTAACCATGTTCTCAGACTGTGCAAAGTGAAAATAACAAATTCCTTTCCATCACTTGCAGATCTGTGTACTCCTGTTTACATGCCTTTACATCGTGTCCTACTTCATACTTACCCACTTCAAGAAGACCGCAGAGTTTGTCACAGGTGAGTTTTAAAAAGTCACTCTCTTCCTAAATTTGAATAGGAGCAACACATAGACTGCTCTTTCACAAACATTTCCATCAAAGGCTTACGGAGAATTGCCACTTTAGATATGGTAAGATTTTAATGACAGCCATTTTCTATGTTTGCAATCATGTAGTTTTATGTAGCCCTGAGTTTACACACTGCCAGGATTGGCAGAGGTGCAGGAGGTGTGTAATGTAACATGTAACCACCTCTTCAGGCAGTATCCCTGTGGATCAGGGTGGTGGGAGGTGGTGAAGAATGTTGCTACAAGATAAACATAGGTGTGTGTGTG
>JAVQJL010051226.1:0-15742 GCA_036024295.1 Nannoperca obscura
TTTTAATGGTCACATGTGAAACCCTGCACACAACACACATGCAATTGCGTCCCACAGATTTTATGGAGGAAACCCCTAGTGAACATGGGGAGAACATGCAAACTCCACACAGAAAGGCCGAACTCAGGACCTTCTTGCTGTGAGGCAACAGTGCAGTGCACCGAGCCACCATGCCACCATTAAACCAAATATGTCTGTAGTTATTGAATGTATGTGTTCTAATTGAGAGGTGGCAAACTATTCTGTCTATTTAGATAATGAGGTAAAAGTAAGTGTGTAAAATATTAATATTCATTCAGGTTCTGATGTGTGTGTTTGTAAAATGTGTTGTTTGTTGTTGTATTTGTTTGTTTTACATGTATTTAAATTCCTCGGTAATTGTGTGTGTATTGGAACGCGCATTTATGAGTACTCAAAATGTTCTTATTTTTCATTTGTAGCTATATTATGTAACACACGTGTGACCATATTGAGCATAGTTTCTCTCCATAGATGTCAGCGTTAAAGCAGACATGACAACAAACGATCACTTCCGGTGACTACTTTCAAAATAAACTGAAGCAATCAGAAACGAATTGACTAACGTTTTTTTCCCCCCAAGTGGTCCCAGTTTGAGACTACACAACTCCACGTTCATCCACGGGGAAAATACATGTATATCATCTTCCGGGACATTTCATTCAGCAATAAAATGATTTGTTTGATGTGGAGTTTAAAAAGGATCTAACCATTCATTTTTTTGTGACTCGCAAAATGTGGAAATTATTATTAACTACTGGTTGCATGGCTACTGATACCCCAGCAACACGTGTGTGTTAACAGCAGTGATTTCGTCTTTTATTTCTTAAGAGTTATTTACTTAAGGACGAGGACTAGGTCTCGTCATTTTACATAAAGTTAAGTGGCAACAAAACGCAAGTGTATTCAGAGGGGAACTAACATTTGTGCTTACTGTTGTTACATCTACAGATGCCCCCCGATGAGGCGGTGGTGTTTTTGACAGCCCACCGACGGAGCTTTGACGCCTCTGACTGATTTAACGAGTGTTGGTAGTGGTACTGTAAAGTGAGCCAACGACATAAATAAAAGGCGAGGACGGGACCTGCTGTATAAACACCAAAGACTCCGACCATCAACACGAAGTTACATTAGCCGATTAGCTAGCACCAAAGACTCTGCTAGCATCTCGTTAAGCTAGCAGCAGGTAAGATTAGCCGGTAGCTAATGTTAGCTTTTCAGTGGACCCGTGTGTCATCAGTAGGGACATCGTTGGGCGATTAGTTTTAACAGCTTAATCTGAGAGGCTTTTTGTTTAACGTCATCCTATGATCTCGCAACGCTAGTTGTCTGTACCAAAATGTCCACCACTTCGTTGGATAAAGAATTACAGGAGCGACTAAGAGAGGCGTCTGCCATCGGGGATATCGACGAAGTGCGGACATTGGTGGAGAGTGGAGTAAATGTTAATTCACAGAACGAAATAAATGGATGGTGAGTGATTTTGGACGAATAAATGTGGTCTTTTATACGTCAACAGCAAGCCGACGAGTGTCGGTTTGCTTCACAGATTTGCGTATAATATAACGTTTTTGACGCTTGTTGAAAAGTTCATTGCAGCCAAGTGCGTTGTTACATGGATTAACACTGCTCCGTTCTCTTATTAAGCTTGTTAGTCAGCCAGACCGGCCACTGTCTGTCCAGCTTATTCAAACAGTACATAAATGTCCTGTTGGATAATATTTTGGGATGGTTTGAAGCAGTTTTCTAGTCACCTCAAAACGACAGCAAGGGCCGGTGACTTTGGCACATGGTTGTTCCAGTCATTAAACAGCCACACCTATTGTCATTACCTCAGATAGAGTTTATTGACTTGGATCACATAATACAAACACATAGGTCCAGACAGTATCCCGTATCACTATTCTGTCAGCACATAAATAAAAAACATTGTCATGTTCCTAAAATCAGGTAAGTGTGCAACATAACTAAGACTGTCTTGTCTGTGCCTATAAACAGCAATATAATATGTTAGTATAGAGTTAATAATAATTAATAAAAATGTCTTGTCAGTGAAAACAAGCACAGGTGGTGTTCAGGTGGTGTACACCTCCCAACTTCCTAGTTCAGTACACCTCCTGCGTGATGACAGGTGGAGCTATGTAAATGTCATTCTCAAATCATCTCCTCCATTGACCCTCTTGTGAATTTAAAGCCATATTTACCAGCAGATATAAGTGTTTTGGTTCATTTAACCGTTTTGTCTCTCCAATAATCCCACCAGGACATGCCTGCACTGGGCATGCAAAAGGAACCACAAGCTCATAGTGTCCTACCTACTCAATTGTGGCGCAGACAAAGAAATCCTCACGGCCAAGGATGAGTTGGCCTCACAGCTCACATCCAAACCAGAGATCAAGCGACTTTTAGGAGGTAAACTACACGTTTCTTGTCTTCCGTTGTTGCTGTATGTATGTGATGTATCCGTTGCATTCACAGGCCATGTGATACATTGACTTGTAATGTGCGGGGTTACAGGTGTTGATGGTATAAGTGTGTCTGCAACTGTTTATGGTTTTGACGGAGACCTAAGCTGTCTGGGTTTCATTTTAAGCTGTTTTAAAGGAAATAATCCTCTTTTTTTATGCACATTATTACCACAGTTGAAGTGGAGGAAGTGCCTGAAGTCATGGAGCCTGAGTTGCCAATCATCCCCAACTACTTGTCTAACCCGCCCTTCATATATTCCAAGATGGATAACAAGTCGGAGATCATCCTGGCCCAGCACCTTACACAGAATGGTTCCAGAGAACACGATGAGGACACACAGAGCGATTCAGCCTCCCTTTCCCCAACTCATGAGCCTCAACAACCACAGAGCCTGCTCTCTGAAGGCCCCACTCCTCCCCCAAATCCCAGCAACCACAGCCCAGCACAGGCGGGCGAATTCATTCCCGTGACTGAGCAAAACGGCGTGTCACCCGGCCTGGCCTCATCCCACAACCACGCTGTCGCCAACTGCGCGGTGCCCATGGACCTGTTAGTCGAGCCGCACCTCGTCAACCATGCTGACTACCCGCACGCGGTGGCGCACAATGGGACCACGTGCTCGCCTCCGTTGGCCTCGCCCAGCCCCAGCTTGGCCAGCAGCAGCGGGAGCCAGGTCCAGGCCCCGGTGGCCAGCGCTAACCCAACTGTGAGCCGGCAGCAGTCTATCCCACAGCAGCTGAGCTGCAGCCAGGCAGGTGGGCCCATGCCAGCCTTCCAGCCTTTCTTCTTCACCAGCACCTTCCCTGTCAATGTGCAAGGTTAGAGAGTAACCGTGTTCTATTATGTCTAACCACTTGTCCACACATACGAGTTACATTCAACTTTCGGGAAACTGCTATTAGCCTGGCTCTATCCAAAGGTGTAAATATAAAAAGGCTACCAGCACTGCTAAATTTGATCCATTTACACATTATATCTTTCATACTGAAATGTAAAAAACCTTGTGGTTTTACTGGCAGTTTCACACACTAACTGTTTCTTGGCTGGGAGCAGTGACTTCCTGGAGCTGTTTTGTTGCCTTGACGTTGCCAGGCAACCAGCGGAGACTCTTAGTAAGTGGCTGTGCCTGGCTAAACTCGACTGCAAGCTTCATGCTTACAAGGCCAAGAGGGAGCCTGCCGCTCTGAGTCTGTTATGTGTAAACAGGGGTAAAGCTGCTGCTTATTTGTCAGTGGTTTTCAGGTACGTGACCAATAACCGCAAAGTCATGACAACTTTAATGTTTGTCTGTGCGTTGGCAGCGACCTTTTCAAACCAGTTAGTAGATGTAGCCGTTTCTCTGTTTGGTGGCTGAACTGTCACAAGCTCACTAGCAAAAACATGACCATCTTCATTTTTTAAAGACAAGATTTTTAAAGTTATGGCCACAAACAAGTATTTTATTTATATTTTTCATGTGCACGAGGCTGGTGAAACAGACTTCATTATATATTGGACCACAGAATTGCCAAAATTCCAATAGAATTACTGATATTCCTTTCATACAGGAGAGTCTTTCAGCACGAAAGGGGTATAATTAAATCATTCCATCATCGTATTCAAAAGCACAATATCTTTGTTAACAGAGAGGTATCACTCTGGCCCTTCTCTCTAGAGTTGGTGCTAAAGGTGCGTATCCAGAACCCCAACGCACGGGAGAACGACTTTATTGAGGTGGAGCTGGACCGCCAGGAGCTCACCTATCGTTCCCTCCTGAGGGTCTGTTGCCGTGAGTTGGACATCAGCGCTGAGCATGTGGAGAAGATCCGCAAGCTGCCGAACACCATGTTGAGAAAGGTATCCATGCCATGCTCAAGTTTATGTTGCCGTCCAGTGTCACGTGCAGCGTTAGCAACTTACACTCATTGATTCCAAAATGCTTAGCTTGTAGTGCAAAACATTGATCTCCATTCCGTTTCTCCACTTCTGTTCATTTCCTGTAGAAGTATTCGTTTTCAAATGCGAGGCGAGCCTCCTCAGGCGAGCGTGCAAGAGTTGAAGGGGAGGCAAAGATATGACGCATGGTGAAAGGCAGTGATGATACTTTAGAGCCCTTAGCGGTTTGCACTGCTGCAATTTGCTTCAAAAAAAAATCATACTCCTTCTGAGTCATAACTCAGAAATCATATCTAAACACATGCAGGCATGATGCATGTAGTTTTAGAGCCGGCGTGACACTTTGAGGATATCGTTACTGATCGCAAATAAACACCCATAAATCAAATTTTCTTCAGCATCAAAGTAATCCAGTGATGGAGTAAACTGATCCGCCTGTTGTCACATTGCTGCCTGTCTCATTTTGTGATAAATGTTATTGAAACTGTTTTTCTCCTCAGTGTGTGTGTGTGTGTGTCTCTCTGCGTGTCTCTGCCTGCTTCTCTCTGACTCATGGCTGCACACTGCATGTCCCTAACTCTCTAATTAGGTTGTTTGTGACTCACTGAAACCTCCTCTACTTTCTGTTTATACTATATTTGTGTCATCACCCACTGCTTCTGACAAATAATGGCATATAGTGCCCGGTCCAAGTGACAATAGTGAAACAGAAGCTGATTGATGGCTGCAACAAACCATTCTTTTCATTATTCATTCATGTGTCGATTTATTTTTTGGATTAGTCTATGAAATGTCAGAAAATAGTGAAAATATGCGCCACAAATTCCCATAGCAGCAAGGTGATTGCCATTTCTGCTTGGTAAGTAGATACATTTTGAGATTTAGCGATTAATTTTAGCTGAAATGACAGAAAACTTTTTTAATAATCAGTTCAGTCAAGCAAAAGTATCAAACGTTTGCTGGTTCCAGCCACTCACGTATGAGCAGTAGATGCTTTTCTTCGTCGTATGTGATAGTAAACAGAATATTCATGACTTTTGGACTAATGAACAGACAAAATGAGCACATTTCGTATTTGGGCTCTGGGAAATTATAATTCCACTTTTCTGACATTTCAAAGACCAAACCGTTTTCTGTCAGTTGAGAAAAGAATTAGTTAGTTGTTGCGGCCCTAGTGCTCCACCATGTGTAGTTGTTGTACAATGAATCATTATACATACATTATACAAAAGGTTTTTTGTATAGTTTACTCATGAAAATGAATAATTAGAAGGTGAACCTGTTGTTGATTTAAATGTTATTTTCCCTTCCTGTCCAGGACAAGGACGTGGCTCGGCTGCAGGACTTTCAGGAGCTGGAGGTAGTGTTGGAGAAAGCAGAGGGCCTGTCCCTTTTCTCTGGGACTGGGGGCCTGACAGACAGACCCTGCTACAACATGAAGGCCTCCCGCCTCACTTACTAGAGCCACCGCGGACGCCCGAGGTCTCCCTGCTTATGATGGGCTTCTGTAGCTACCCTCAAGCAACCAGAACTAGTTGCCTGCCCAGGTCCCTTGATACAGCTTTGTCCAGCTTTGGTGTTTCGCCAATGTCCTTACTGGGATTAGTTTTTTTCTGTAGCTATTGTCCTCTTCCCGTCCTCCTCCGGCCCTCCCGCCGCTTTAGTGTACCCAACCAGTTCTACGCGATTACTGATGCATGGTGTCCTCGATTATGTGCGAACGTATTTGGGCCCCCCCCTCTTCATCTCTTCCCCTCCTCCCACTGCACTTTGTGCCACGGCTCCAGTGGGACAACAGAGGGAGACATTGGCTTGTCTTCCTTACGGACAGGACTTGAATGGGATTCTGCAATAGCCTTACATGGACACATCACCTATACTGGCTGTGGACTGTGGCCACAGAGGGAAAATGGTCCGATAAGACCCAAGAACAGAGGGCGACAGGAAGGATTTACATAACTTACTGATAAGTTAATCATCAGTCCACGGAGTAGGACGAGTTGCAGCACAGTGGACTTGAATTACTAGCAAACTGACCTATAGAGTGTTCTATTCTAGCTGGCGTACACACTTTCATACATGCTGTAGGCATAAACCTTAGTGTCTTTTTGGCAGAGGACATCCATTACTGGCCTAATTCTTAAAGTGGAGGTAATTTCACACCAGGTGAGACTTGGGTGTCTTCGGACTAATAGTACTTTTATTTGCTGACCGCACATACAGTATGCTTTAATCTAAATATACACAATCTAAGGATGGACACCTTTGAGAAGGAGTACTGGTTTCCCTACACATTTAAATCATCCAGTCCTACACTGTGGAAAAGACATACATAGTTTTGTTTGAATTGTTCTCTTTTGTGTCTTTTCATGTCAGACAGAGACTTCATTTATATCATAGAGATAAATGTGCAGCAACTTGAAACTGGACTAATTTTCTTTTCTTTTTTTCTACAATGCGTTACCACTTATGTATCGCAATGTTTGAGTTAAATCGGTTCTTTCTAACGAAGCATTGTCCTTTAGAGTAACAAGGCTGCCAGCAAAGTTTGTGTGTGAGGCTCCCACTTGATTTATCATAGAAATGAAGACTTCTGTCCAATTCTCTCAGTTGCTGTCCTTCTGTTTTAACTGTGATTAGAATCAAAACCAAAAACTAACTTAGCCAGCAAAGATACTAACTGCAGAAAAAAAGCATTACTGCTTCAGAAAATAATGCAACCTCGTTAGATTTTCTTTTTTCCGCCCCAAGAGAAGAGGAAGATAATTAAGATAGAGCAAAGGACGTGGTGATCTGTGTTCGTGACACTTGGTGTTATGATTGAGTGCTTCCTTGCTCCTCCAACACCAATCGAATGATTATTTCCGACTATCTACATGGTAAATTCTATCAAGCATCATAGAATATCGATTGACTATACATGGCTTCGGTTTGGTTGTTAAGGCCAGTCTAGTGTTGATTTTAATGATGTTAATGTTTTCTATTTAGTTGCTCAATCAGAGGTATTGCTGACTTTCTTAAACATTCTTATACTGTATATTAAGAGTTTAACTACAGGTTAAGAGGCAGCCATGTTGGGCTGGACGGTCATGTTTATGCTGCTTGCATCAACACTTTATATCCCTGTAACTGTCAGTGCCGGGGCTCGTTTAGGTTAAGCAGTGCAGTAGGCAGTCACATGTCACTCATGTCCTACAATCAAAAGGTTTCCTGCCCAGTGGTAACCGTTTACTGTTCAAATGTATACCCGAAGCTCTTACTGTATTCGTATGTTTTATGATATATTTTTTATTCATTTGTATATTGTTTTTAAAACCAGCTAGGCCTGTTGTGTTTGTGTCAAAGTCTTAATACTGTGCAAGAAAGAGTTTGACAATGGGGTGAGAAGTGTTGAGAGGCTGTTGTTGAAAGTGCAATGGGGGGGATGTGTTTCAAGAAAGTTTGCTGTGAGAAGAAAGGACTACCAAGAGTGCTTATTTTATGTTTCCAACTATGTTAAATGCTTTATTTTCAAGTAAAGTTGTGTCACATGTTTAAGGCAGGAGCTTGTTTGAGGACTCGGGACAGTGTGTGCAGACAAGGGATGATCCTAATGACAAATCTCCCCTAATTTTGATTAAACAGAAATTCAAATTTAGACTAGTCTACGAGTCATGGCGGTAAACCACCGTTTGCTGGCTGTGGCTAACGTTAGCAGCGCTAACAGCAGCAATCTGCTCTCCTTGCAGGTTAATGTCCACATGCCCATGCTGAATGTGGTTACGCATTGCTGCGGTCGAGTGGTTATATGCCAGTTAATTCTGGCATGGCCTACATATCTTATTTTCATTGTTGAGATGGAAATACTGCCAAACCATGCTGGTTTTTGTCCGGGCATTAGCCAAGACAACGACGATGTAACTTTTACTTCTGTTTTCTTGGCTATTGCTAAATTGGCTTTAGTTTTTCATTCTAGCAACAGTTAACCGTTGATGTACATTAATAAAATCTTAATTAGTTTAAGCAACTAGTATTTCTGGTGCCAATTAAGCGAAGGTAGATCGTTTAATTGACTATTGGACTAATCCTGCACATCCCCTATTTGAGAAATACCCCCCCTGGCCGTTTTGTTCCCTTGGTGAGTGAGAGCAGCATGTATAAAATGTTTTATTTTTATTTTTTTTTATAGGATCTTTTGATTCTGTGGAAAGGAGACAAGTAACATTGTATTTGTGGGGTTGCTTATTGTTCTAGAAAAAGCAGAATACAGTTTGACTTAACCTATGCATTCAGAGTCTGATATTTTTATATACAGTACGTCCTGTGTACTTGTACAAATAATCTTAGGCACTGTTAAAGGTGTGTTTTTTCGTTCTCGAGGCCTGTATCTGTTCTTTGATAAAGCATGGTGAATCACTTGATCTCTTCCCTCTTTTTCTCTCCAACTGGCCACGTGTCTTCTAAAAGCATATGTCCATGTGACTAATGTAATGACTATATCGCTGTACTGAGTTTGAGTGTGTTAATTCTCACTTTAAATGAAGGGACCAGTTACACGTGTTGTGTTGCTTTTGTTGCAGGTTATTCTGTGCGTGTACCTGCATGTTTGTGAGTGTGTACGGGATGTTTGGCGTAAACTCCCCAATATTTAAATAAAATATATTTTTAAGCTGACAGCCACTAGAGGGAGCAGAAGAGCAAATATTGGCATTTTGATGAGCCTCATACTGTATCAGAGGCTTTGCCACTTTAAGTGTTAATAATGATAGCTGTTTGGTTTGTTTTGTTTGGATTTAATTGAGTTTATAAAAAATATTTCAACATTTATTTATTTTATCTTTATACTAAAATGCACCATTGTCTGGACTACCTGTGTGGTGTGCAAGAATATGCACCTTCAGTACTCAAGCTCTCTTTCAGTGGAAGTAAACATGAGGCCACAAATGTCAAGTCACCATCTCTTTTTCTTTTCTTTTTTTTTTACCTCATGCTTCAGTGTGAGCTGAATGCTATTATTGAATACCAGATTTAAAACACAAAAAAAATCAAACTTTCAAAGTGTACTCAAAAGCCCTGTTTTGCCAGCCAGTGAATATGAATAAAATCTAGTTTATGTCTCAGCATACGCAGATGAGCCATAACATCATGACCACTGACAGGTGAAGGGAAGAACATTGATTGGAAAACTGGTGAACCAGCGACATGGTTATAGGCGGCCAAGGCCCACTGATGTGTGTGGGGAGCGAAGGAGAGCTACTGTAGCTCAAATTGCTGAAAAAGGTACTGCTGGTTCTGATAGAAAGGTGTCCGAACACACAGTGCATCACAGTTTGTTGCATATGGGGCCGCGTGGCCGCAGACCGATCAGGGTGGCTATGATGACCCCTGTCTACTGCTGAAAACACCGACAATGGACGTGTGAGCATCAGAACTGGACCACGGAGCAATGGAAGAAGACGGTCTGGTTTGATGAATCACATTTTCTTTTACATCATGTAGATGGGTGGGTGCGTGTGCATCACTTACCTGGGGAAGACATGGCGCCATGCAGGAGGCAAGCTGGAGGAGGCAGTGTTTGCTGCGAAACCTTGGATCCTGCCATTCGTGTGGATGTTACGTTGACACGTACCACCTATCCAAACATTGTTGCAGACCAAGTTCACCCCTTCATGGAAACTGTATTCCCTAATGGCACTCGCTTCTTTCAGCTGGATAATGCTCCCTGCCACACTGCGAAAATGGTTCTCAATCCAATCGAGCATCTGTGGGATGTGCTGGACAAACAAGTTCGATCCCCACCTCGAACTTTACAGAGCTTAAAGGATCTGCTGCTAACGTCTTGGTACCAAAAACCACAGCACACCTTCAGAGGTCTAGTGGAGTCCATGCCTCCACGGGTCAGGACTGTTTCGCCAGCAAAAGGGGGATGTACACAATATTGAAAAATACAAAAAAATATATAGAAATATTCAATATTGCATAAACTGATTTGCTGTACTGCGTACAATGGACTAATAGAACCAGAGTTATGAAAGGTATACCACAGATTAAACAGTATGGCAAAAGTTCTATAGACAAATTTTTATCGTCTCACAATATTGTCATGTTGTTCAACCCTAATGCAGTCACATAATCAAGATAGGTGTGGGGGTGTCACTGCTTTCATTTTGAAAAACAAATTTTATTAAATGTGGTACTGACAGTAATTTAACTTCACTGGAAGATTTTTGGCTGCTTGTAAAGAAATCCTCGAAATGGAAATAAGGACGGTGCTACATGTTGAGGCATGTGTCTCACTGCACTGAAATATGACGAAAAATCCCACATCCAGCTGCTCTACTTGGTGCTCGGATTAAGATTTTATCTGATCGGTTTAGACTTCCTTTAAACTGTTCATCACCACGTATTAGGTGCATTATTAACACCAATAAAAGGCATTTCAGGAAATGTTCTATATTTCAAAGCTCAGTACTGTTGTACCGTCCAGCTGTGGTTGTGTCTTTGGCCTGTCCATTCACTCTTGACCTACATTTGCACAACAAGCCAACGTTGTACACTCTGTTATGAACTTAACTAACGAGACTTTTTGTTATGTTCCCCTTCTGATTTAAAGAACATAAACAACATCTAAGTTATGGTCATACTGACACACTCGTGTATCTGTGAAATCCTTAACCTCTTCAGTGAAATGAATACAATAGGTGTTCATGTGGTGAGCAGATGTTCAGATCTGGACAGCACAAATATTACATAATCTGAGCCAAATGGTGTTGAGAAAGTTAAATGTTTGTGTGTGTGTGTGTGCATGTGTGGGTGTTTGCAATCAAAATATATGGACAAAAGGAATGTAAGGTAATCAGGATATATACATTTTACTGGACGCCTGTGAATCTGCGCATGTATGCCTGGGTACGCCACGTCTGTCCACTGGCATGTTGTGTTGTGTGTCTAGACTGGGGCTGAGGGCAGCTTAGGGCCCTGCTGTGACTAGACGTGTCTCTCTCCTTTGTTCTGGCGTGAGACACTCATAATAAGCTTAGTATGAACAGTCATAACACCTTCATTGTTTTGAACCAGCTCCGCCAGCTTCCCAGGCCTTGGTCATGAGCAAGAGAAGCTGTGGACCTGCACAGTCAAGAACCCCTAAGAGCATTTTGTAAATGGAGGCAGAAGGCGACGTTACTCATGGGTACGTGCCTTGGTTGATGTGCTTGGACTATGGCCCTTGGTGCAATTGGTGCCCCTCTATAAGAGGCATGCACACATCCCAACAAACTGTGGGACCTTGTGCATGAGTTATGGCTCTTTCATCTGTGGTGCTGTTCATTTTGAATATGAGTCATGAATCCACAGTTTAAGTGATTTGTCCTTAAATAATGTTGTGGATCGAGGATTGTCATCAAAGAAGAAATAAAAATGAATCCTACAATACGTTAATATAACATAACATTTTGGAAAATATGCTAATTTGCCTTCTGGCATTGAGTTAGATGAGAAGATTTATACCACTGTCATATTTGTCCATTCAATATAAGGCTGCAGCCAGCAGCCGGTTAGCTTAGCTTGCCTTAAAGATGGGAAATGAGAAAATGCAGCCTGTGTCCGTCTTCTGGCTACCAGCACTTACGTGTTAATTAACGTGCGTTATATGCATGCATGTATATATATATGCGGCAATATATAGCGTGTTCATTTGTGAGTTATAAATATGATTTGTTTAGTATGTACAAAACCCAAAGTGCAAAAATGACAATTTACTGTTTTATGGGGTCGTAGGCACTGTCTCCACTGGTTGCCTGACAACTGTTCACACAGAAGATCAGTTTGAAATGATGAAAGAATTTCAGAAGGTACTGATGACGTGTAGACTGGTCTGTTGTGATGTAACACCCTTAACAATCCATGTGACATTAATTAAGACCTGTGAGACAGTGTAGGTTATAGCCTCCCCACGTCATTGTTGTCCTTAAGCCCTTGAAACATTTCTTACAGCATGTATAAGGGGGGCAGCCGAAAAAAGGCCTAATATGCCCATTTATCCTGGAACCCTCTGATAAAGTCTTTTCCCAATACATATCTTTAGATAAAGCCTGGTGGAACAATTATTGCATCCAACAAGTCTATTAAGATTCAGTTTACCTTCAGGGTGGCAGACAGGGTCGCAAACACCAGGATCAAGAAGCTTTATGTTGACGTTAACCACAAATCTTCATATTCGGGGAAAATAAAGATTAAAGGAGGCATCACTTGAGTTGCAAAGTTGTTTTGAACTTGGCTCAGAAAGATGGTGATGGTGCACAGAGAAGGTCAAAGTCAAGGTCTGTTTGCAGACAATACATGTGCTGAGGGCAGATAGACTGCGCCCCACGTGGGGCCCATCTTTTGGCTTTATTCAATATGTGACATGCCCCGTAGCCCCAGCGTCGGCTATGCTGGGAATGCAGGGTCTTGAGGGGTGAAGGTTAGGGGTGGAGAGCCTGAGGGGGCGAGTTGGTGAGCAGACACTGAAAACACAGCTTGGTTGTGTTTGTGCATTTGCCTGCAATTAAGAGCGTGTGTGTGTGTGTGTGTGTGTGAGAGAGTGAGAGAGAGAGAGAGTAAAAGGAGTAAGATGATGAATATTAATCTGTTCCTTCCATTTTCTTTACGCAAATCCTTATAAAACCTTAGTATCACCAGCTAAATAATAAGTGTTTACTATATTCACTATATATTTACATCTGTGTATGTGTGTATTTGTGTGTGTGTGTGTGTGTGTGTGTGTGTGCCTGCCTATATGTTTTCAGAGAAGGCTCACAGACCAGACTAATGCTACAGGGTTCGGCCTGGAGAGCACTGGGCCTCTTTGGGCCCAGCAGGGACTCAGATTGGAAAGCACAGATTCCATACTCACACTCACTCACATTCACTCACTCACTCACTCACTCACACACACACACACACACACACACACACACACAACAAAGCTACTAAAGATAAAGGCAGACCGCCTTTTTAACGTTAGCAAAATATGTTGTATTTAAGCTTATTGTGTTGCTACATTACTATTAGGCCCTGTCACTGTTTGGTCGGAACTGTAGTATAATCCTTTTTTCTTTTTTCTGTTCATGTTCACGGCCAAACAGACCACCAGCCTATTTGGTTTGTTTTGAAGCCTCCTTTTCTTCAACATTTCCTGGAATTGGCTTTTGAGGAACAAGCCGGTTTTCCACAGTATGATATCAAGCTGTCTGTACTACTTGTGACTTCTTACATGTCAATATTGTGATAACATGAGCCTGATGAGCCTTGAACCGAATAGTATTTCCAATGTAGAATGTAACATGCTTAAAATGTTTCTTATCTGTGTTATCAATAATCATACTACACTATATTCTAACACAGACAATGCTTTAAATATGATATGTAATGTACATAGGAGTAAATAAACCCAAATATGGCCATAGTTTGAGTAAGGGATCTATAATGTTATTAATTAATTCAATGTAATATTTGTTTGGCATCCTTGGCGACAGAGACATGTTGATCAAGTCATCATGATGTGTCAGGTTGCACCTGTCCGCGGTGACAAAAAAGCTGGTTATAAACTGAGCCAGCACATTGGAAAATGTAACATTTCATACCATATTTGCATGTTTTGTGCACCATATGCACATGCAAATGCAATTATACACTAGCTATCCATCAACAATACATAATGCAACCACCTCCACGCTTTATTCTACTCAGTAGTTTAAATGGACATTGCACTTTTTGGTTCCCTTTTGCGGCAGAAGTCCAACCAGAACAGGATCCACAAGTAACAAAGACTAGAAGAACTGCACTGAGTTTGGTGCCATCTTCTGGAGACTTACATTCTTTTCAGATGGACAGGAGTGACTTTACAGGCAACAATCCTAGATGTTATGCAGCATTATAGTGAACAACATCGCCACATGGTACTGTGTTTTTAATGTGGTGCATGTGACAGAAGATACAAACCCAAAGCATCTCCTAATATGAAATACTACACAATAATAACTACTGTCTACAACGTAAAATTAAGTCAATGAACACTGACACTTGAAAATAAGCCATTTACATACACTCTATTCTTTTTTTTTATATATATATGTGAAGATCCAAACTGTTTAGTTCGTGCATACATTTTAGAATAAATGTTATCTACTATACCTTATAGAGTACAGCTAAATATCTCCTTCTCCTTTGCACCGATTTAGCAAGCTAAGGGTTAACGCAGCCAGCGCCTTGCGCACAGGTGTCTCGCCAGTCCTCTGTGAGACAGCGCCTGCAAACTGCTGGCGAACTTTTTTTTCTTTTCTTTAATTAAGTTGATCATAACTGTAACTCAGCCGGGATTTGCTGTCCAACTGGACAGGCCACTGTAATTCATGTAGTTAGATCTTAAGTAGGTTTGCACACCGCAGCCCTAATCTCTTGCTACTATTAAACGTGGGGCGACTAACGTGGAGAGCTCTCTACATCGAGACCGGTCCCGCACGCTCCTCGTTTCGTTATTTCTATGCTGCATCCGTGGTTAGAAATTTCATTACGCGACAGTTTGAAGACAGTTTAAAGAGTTTTTTAAAACTTTAAAATCGTGTTAAACCTTTCAAGATTTTTTGGTATTCATTCTGTTACGCGCCGGATATGTGGTGGATGCTGTTTCCCCGATGGATTTGGTTTCTTCTGGGACATTGTTATGCTATATTCCTTTATATGGACAGCTGCAGTGTGAGAGCGATGCCCATGTCTGTGGCAAAAGTAGTGTATTCTCACGCAGGTCTGTGCCCAAATGACCTGAACCCCAACCTGTGGGTGGATGCTATGAGCACCTGCATGCGCGAGTGTGAATCTGACCAGGTGAGTTGACCCGCAACTGACGGTGTATTTAGCCTTCTGCATGTGAAATGTGTAGACAATAGGGCATAGATGCAGTTCGGTCTTGAGATGTTACAAAAATACCAGTGTCACAGTTACCAACAATTCCTGTTTTCCTTTGCATTGTGCATGAGTTGCTGCCTGGGCGGTTAAAAACATAGAAAGCATGAACCCAGTTCAACTAAAATAATCTTAGTGGTTATGTCATTTTTTAACTAAATGTACTTCCTTCTAAGTTTTATTCATGCTGTGTCACATCCTCAATGAAAACATGCATTTAAAGAACCCTCTGATCTAAATCCATCACAATGAAATCTGCAGGTAATGTTTTGTCAAAAAGAATTTGATCAGAATCAGACCAATTTTTTTCTGTTTTATGTAGTATTTTATTTCAAACTGTAAAAAATATATATATATATACACTACCGTTCAAAAGTTTGGGGTCACCCAAACAATTTTGTGTTTTCCATGAAAAGTCACACTTATTCACCACCATACGTTGTGAAATGAATAGAAAATA
>JAVQJL010051241.1:0-11387 GCA_036024295.1 Nannoperca obscura
TATGAATTACAGCTGTGCCGGCAGATGTGACCCCACGTGGGCTTGCTGTGGTGCGTTTATGGTCCGCTGCTCCCCGGAGAGAGGGAACAGAGCACTTCCTCCTGGCTTCTGTGGCGAAACGCTCGGCTCCACCTTCAGTCCCTGGACTGGTAGAAGAGGATGTAGCCTGACTCGGAGTTCTTGGAGATTTCAGAGGTGAGGCCGTAAAACTCCTCTATGGCCTGCGCATCAATTTTCTATGACGACAGAAAGACCACACACAGCAGAGCGCGGTTAGAACTATACACGCAAATAAACGTTACGTGAACATTTAACTGAATGTATATTAAAGTCAGCTGACTCACCTCTACAATATCATCGTCAAACAGGAGCCAGAAGTCGTGGCTTTTCACAATGGCAATGTAGTGACCCCGGTTTGGACCACTGAAAAGAAATACAAGACTGTATTAGCTCTTCTAACTTCAGCCTCTCTTAAAGGTCTATAAACACTGATTGATTGACATCTCGCCGACCTTCCTATTCGTTCTGGTAGACATGTTAAAGGTGCAACTTCTCCCACTCCAACATTATTATTTATTCATCACGTTTGGTGACCGAAAATCTAAATCTAAAATCAGCCAGAAGAAGTGGAAACACCTGTGGGGGTGTTCAGGGCCTTTAAGGAAACAAACATCTGTGCAGCTGTGCGTCAAACGTGTTACATAATGAAAATGGATAGAGGGGGATATCAAAATATCACTGAATCTGTTTTTAGTCCATAGTGAGAAAAATGTATTAGTTATGTGCAAGTATGAGACAAAATATGGGGGAAAATGAAAGATAACTGCATTAGGTGTATTAAATCCTCATCATTATGACGATACTGACCCAGTTTAGTTAATTGGATTTTGTTCTTTCCAACATGAAGGCAGAAACCAACAGTCACTGTGGTGTGACAGCAGCAGAAAGATAATAGGCGCCACTTACCTTCACTACACATTTCTACCACACGCCAAGACACCTGCAACCTACTCAGTCAGACATTGCAATTATATCATCACGCAACCACAACGCCCCTACTGTGAAGCCATTAAGGAAAAATAGAACACCAAGCAAAGTGAAATAAGCTTGGTCGGAGATTTCTCCTCAGAAATCTTTTTTTTTTTAATGTGTATATACTGCAGTGGTTTTCTGTTAATATTAATATCGTTTTAAAGCTGATTGTCAACCGTTACATTTTGTGCAATGTATATGGTATTGGGTGTTATTCTCCATGCTCTGAAAATAACGCTGGCTGAAAAGGGAGAGAACATTCAGACAGATAATTTACGTCTGTTGGACTCCCGACTCACTTGCTCAACTCCAGACAAGTGTGACCTTTTAATACATTTGTTCTTTTCAGAGTCATGAAAGGTAGGAGTCTGTTTCCGCCTGCACTGTGTGGAAAGCTGGGAAACACCTCGTATAAGCACAGACAGACAAACTCCCACTCACACTGGGAAAAAGTACAGCACAGTTAAACAATGACGGATGAGCGTCTGTGCTTTCTCCTGTTAGATGTGATTTACATTCTAACGTACCTTTAATCCAGTGGCAATAAGTTCAAATTGCATTTTATTAATAGAGGAATGATTTGTCTCGTTGCTGTGGAGATGGTTATAAAAAAAAAAAAGTGCTGTATTTTAGCTGTGTGTTTGCACCTACACACCTCCCACAATGCACCACCACGGCGACCAGGTCATAGAGCCTCTCGGGGTTGGTGGCGTCCCCGGAGGTGTTGAAGAGGCGGAGCTCCAGGGGGAAGACGACGCGATAGGACAGCTTGGTGTAGCGCTGCAGCTGCTCCATGTACTTAAAGCGCTTCAGGTGCAAAGCCAAGATCATTGGCAGCTTCTTAACGCGCATCCTACGGCACAAACATTAATGTCAGACACTGTGTCGAAATACCCGAACACAGACAGACATGCATTAACGCACATTAATAACTGTGTACTGACCTCTTGTGTGCCTCCTGCTTGCTTCTACATTCTTCACAGTAGTATTTGTACTCGCTGCACAGTGTCTCTGTGTTACTGAAACCTCTGAGAGGAGCCATAAAGACAGAGTTACAATCGCAATCAGACGTACAAGCGGAAGTCTACGTCTACAAAATAATAATTGAATTAAAAACACTGCATTGTCCTCGTGCAGTTTGGTGAAGGACGCAGCCGACGGTGCAGTTTTCATTACATTCTTCGCTAATCAATCAATCGGTTGGTCTTTAAAACATTAGAAAATAGTGAAAGATGATGATACATTTTACACTAACAGAAGACGAAGAAAGGCAGTAAATCCTCACTTTTGAGGGTTTTCATTAATTATCAAATTAGTTGTCGATTCATTGTTTGTCAAACAGCTACTAAACCTGCTTCCTCGGTGCCTGACGCAGCTCTGCGTCTGCATGCGGTTAATTTACCTGAGGCAGTGTGTGATGGAGGTATTCTGTTCTACATCCACAGAAAGGTCCAGAAAATCCTCATCTTTGCTGCTTATCTGAAGACAAGAAGGGACATCACAATAAGCTAAAAGCAACTTACCCCAAATACTGATCAGGAAAAACATTGAAATGTCTTACCACAGTGTTATGAGGGCTGTGGCCACTGTATGCCATTCTACTGTATTTACCTCTTGTACCTAAGCTGTTCCTTCACCTTGTGCTAAGAAGCTTCTGGTATTCAGTTTACTAATCCATGAAAATCAGCTAGGCCAGAATGCAAACCTATTTAAACAAGACTCTGGTGACTCTTGGTAGAGGATGTTTGGTATGAGCCTCTTAAACGTCCCCATCTTACCGTTTCACAGGTGAGGCAGCGAGTCTCGTTGGTCAGAGTGCCTTGGAAGATCTCGTGGACCCAGGTGGGAGCGGGCGTGGCGTTGCTGTTGTTGTTCTGCGAGTCCAACGTGCCGTTGGCAAGGCGGCCATTGGTCTTGTCCTGCTTCCTCTCCTCCTGAAGCAGGTCTGCAATGGTGTTGAGCAGGTAGTTCAGGAACTCGTGGGCATCCTGCTGCATATAGTTGTCAAACAACTCTGGAGGAAGAAAAGTACAACGAGAGACGCTTTAAAGCTCCGATTCAGCTATTCTACGTGTTCAGTGGGTACTCCTCCCGTCATCAAGCTCAGCAAGAGTCAGCAGCCAATGAGTGGAAACTAGTTGTGATGATTTCACACTCACCATTCTCCTTGCGCAGCCGTGTGATGAACTTCTTGGGTGGTATGACGCCCACTTTCCTCTTCTGGTTGGCAATACTATGGAACAGGTCGGCCAGGCAGGTGAGCAGGTTCTCCTTCCGCCGCGGCTGACTGCGGTACGCCAAGATCTTCTCCCGAAATGGTCGGCAGAAGTACAGAGCCTGCAGCACCGAGTTGCAGTAGCAGGTGTTCCCAAACTAAAAATCACACGTGGCATACAGCAGAAGCAGCGTGAGTATGGGTCAGGTGGATTTGTATACAAAAACACTCGATCTGCAGCACTGTGTATCATTCGCTTACATTGACCAGGCCAAAGTAGTGCTCATTGACCGGAAACTGCTCAGATCCAATCTCTTTCTCCAGTGCAGAGGCATTGGCGCCCTGAAAATGCGAAGAGCCAACAATTATTTGTATTTGTGTTGTATTTATTATTGTAAAACAAGACATACTGTAAGTTCGGCGATCATTTTGAGCAGAACGATGACAAAAAACACCAATTCCACTACGAAATATCTGTAAATAAATCCCAAATCAGATGGCAGTAGCTTGGCATTTTCATGGTAATTTGTTGCTGGGAGAAAGGAAAAAAAAAAGAAAAAACGAATGGGTTCTTAAAATCTACAAGACTAAACATTTCCCCCTGCTGCCCTTTTATGCCATTAGAGTTACAATCATGCATAATTTTTAACTGACAGTAAAGTTGGGCTGCCTGTGGCCAGTGCCTGCACTCACGCCAAAAAGCTGTTAAATGTAAAACTCGGCTGAATCACACACAGCCGTGTTAAAAAAAATAATATATGTGGCTGAATAGGATTGTCTTCATATATATGTGTGTGTGTTGAGAGAGATAAGAGGTTTTTGAAGTTAGCGCTGGCTATGTTTGGAAAGGCACGTCCTTCCAGTATGAATTGGTAAGGGTTAATAGAGTACGGTGCAATATGTAGACGGCAACAAACTGTGCAGAGTGGACATGCACCTGGAATGGGTCCACAACTGCGCAGCTAATGTTAAACCATGTCGTCATTGCGTGCGTTAATACGATCTGGTAGTTTGCCAAAGGCCAACACGCAAACATAGCCCTTTTCACGGTTTACCTACACATACTGCGGATTAACCGCTTCTCTGTCCGATGTAATCTATTATCCAGCTGTGTTCCAGTTGTTGGCAAGCTGTAACCCTGGTTTAGCTTTAGTTACCTTCACGTTAGCTAGTTAGCCGAGAATCTCAGCTGCAGCAGGTGCACGGTCACTGTGCTCAAAGAATCCGTGAAAAATATGAACCAAATAAGTCGTCAAGCTATGAGTTGAAAAAAAGTAAACACTAAAGAGTAGCTATCTACTGCCATTAACAGAAAGACCCGAGCGGAGAAGGCAGTGGGTGGCTGCTTGCTTTGCTATGGTCGGAAAACTGCTTGGCTAGCACAGACACCAGAATAAACTGCTTTTATTGATAATTCCACGGTTTAAAAGCCAAAAACAGTGTAGCGCGGTTTACGTATCACCTTATAGCTCGACTAATGCCAGTAAGAGACTGCCGTGCACTCACCATGGTACAAAAAGAGGCAAATTTGGAGACTGTCATTAGGATTTCCATTCGGCTAGCGCCATCTTCAACCACACAGCCGCGCGCTGACAAGTCTGGGCTGGCTCCCCTCGTGAGAGCAGGCGGACGATTCTGCTGAGCTCGCGACGGAAAGTCCAACAGCTCAAGACAACGTGAGCTATCACTGCTAGTTGCTTCCGTCTTCGCTTAATCACGGTCGGTAAAGACGATCTCTTCGTTTTGGACTATATATGTCACACGTTAGGAGACTCTTAGCATTCAGAGAAAGGCTTATTTTTAAATTGTAAATTAAGTAATCTTTGATAAAGTAACTGTCCAAATCATCAAAAAAATAAAGGTTAGACTTTAGAGTCAAAATAGACTTTTGCGCATGCGTATCACCCAAGGGACGTGAATGATAATTTGCATCATCGTACAAAGTATAAAATTGTTCCAGCTGTTAAAAGAATGAATGACGGCCCCCCGCAAAATAATAATACATGTTACAGAATTGTTTATATATTTTCCATCCGTGTCATTTGTATTCTGAGATAAACAGAAAACAACAACCATAAACGTTATCCAACACAACAGATCTGGGGCCAGTTAACATAGTGGGATGGAGGTTACGTTACTATTGTATTTCCTGAATGTGCTGACCCTGGGTCTGCTGACCACTCCACTCCTTCAGCGACACATTCATTTGGGTCAGGCGCCATCGCGGTCTGCCTCAATTGTATTTCACAAGGCGGAGTTTGGGGCCCTGTGATCTCTCTTTCAGCCGTACCCGCCATCTTGTACAGACCGGGGGTAAGATCATCTCCGTGTTAAATGTTAATTTCTGCTTCATTATCGTATCATTCGTACACAATTACATTAATATACGCACCTCAGCCCTTCCCGTACACCTCAGTGAGTTTACATAGCCTGAAAAAAGGTTTCACGGAGTGATATTTTCCGTTGAATGTGAGCAGGACCAGTAGCGTGGCTCTCCATGTGGGCCTGGCAGACAGCGAAACTCTTAGTGGAAACAGCATTTTCCTTTTAACACCGTGCTGCCCCAGCTTTAATACAGCTTAACACGGTATTTGTCGTGGATATTTGGCCGTTGTTTCTTTTAACAAGATTTGCAGATAAGGTGCTGCCTAATGTTAGCACTTGAGGTGTGTTTCTTGCTAGCCTAAACATTAGCTTATTTTCTTATTCACAGACGGCGTTAGTAGCAGCTTTGTTATATTGTGTTCAATTAAAGAGATCAAAAACCACCCTGTCCCTTTTATTATGTACGTACGTTAGGGATATCATTTAACCATTCACTTGGATCAGCTGTTTAGACGCAAGGAGCTCATTATTAGCTTGTGTGGCAGCTAGTTCTGGTTTATGGGTTGTCACAGCAATCGTATGCTTTTTTCCCCTCTCCAATATAGTGTATCTTGATGTGCACCTTTCTTGTAATAATACAAAAAAAACATACTGCAGTTACTCTTGAGTTTCCATCTTGTGGTACATTGAGAGAAAAATAAAGCACTCCTTTCTTGGCAGGTCATTTTACATCTGTGAAACATGTGAAAGAGCTTCCATTGGAACAAAATCTTCAGGCCCCATCATGACTAACTGAAGTGTAATTTCTTTCAGAATCAGGCATCATGACGAACACCAGAGGCAAGAGGAGGGGGACCAGGTACATGTTCAGCAGGCAATTCCGCAAACATGGTGAGTACATATTTAAAGGGTTTCTTATTATAAAAAATACACTTTAAGTACTTGCCCCTTTTTATTATTTGTCTCTGGGAAAGTTGGTTTTATACAACCGCTGTTAACGCTATGCAAAATTGCATGAATTAACTGAGTGCATTAACTTCACAGGCCCAATTCCCCTGTCCACATACATGCGCATCTACAAGAAAGGAGACATCGTTGACATCAAGGTAAGACGGCATGCTTGTTTGGGTTGTCAGTAAATTAGGTTGCATAGATAGACACATACTGGAAAGCATGCATACATAGAATAACACGAGACAGTTCTTTCAAAGTTTTTATTGATTTATGTCTGGGTGAACGTATTAAAGGTACTAGACTGAAAAGATTTGGTAAAGGAGCAGAGTCATTTTCTGAATAGAGAGATGTATGTTAATGTAGCTTTACGTAACTCTGTAGAACTTTTAAAAAACTTTTTTGGTGACGGACTTGTTGTATACATGTATCGTTACATTGTCACATGCGATTTCTTTTCAGGGCACAGGTACCATTCAGAAGGGTATGCCTCACAAGTGCTACCATGGCAAGACGGGACGTGTCTACAACGTAACCCAACATGCTGTCGGCATCATTGTCAACAAGCAGGTCAAGTAAGTAGGAAGTGGCTTTGATTTTGTGGCGTATCTGAATGTGTACGCTCGGGTGACTTGAGCAGGCACACGCCAAAGGACCTTCAAACAGCATCTAACATTTCAAAACGTACTTTCCATTCTCGTAGTGCACACAGGATGGTTAAGAGGATCGGTTTATGATTAGTTGACCAGTTAATAAAACCAGTTGTATGTCATCGTGAAACTAATGGGTTGCGGAGGCCAAACTGATGTTTGTTTCTTTAAGATGAAGAGTCTTCAGTCGATGTTGCATTAAAAGCCATTTGTGAAAAGTGCACCTTCTTAGCAATCCTTCAAATCATCACTGATTTATATAATCTTGACTTTTTTTTTTCCTGGAACTTGTAAATCCCAGCTACAGTCTTTGGTGTGTGTGCTTGCTCATACGTTTCATCTAGAAGGGGGAGAGATGTGACCCCATCTTCACTTTGCCATCAGGGTTGTTTATGTCCTGAGTGGTCATTCACGTGGGGGAAAGTATTCAATCCTTAAGCACACCCTAGTCGAACTGTTGTTTGACCTGGGTTTGCGTCGAGGAGACACCAGAGGAGTGCAGATATTATTATAAATGTTTTTGGTTTTATGTTGGATATGAACTCGTTTATGCTTCGCGCTCTCACAGGGGCAAGATCCTGGCCAAGAGGATTAACGTGCGCATCGAGCACGTGAAGCACTCGAAGAGCAGGGACAGTTTCCTGCAGCGCGTCAAAGAGAATGAGAGCAAGAAGATGGAGGCCAAGCAGAAGGGCAGCTGGGTGGAGCTGAAGCGTCAGGTAGGAAATGTTACAAAATGACCCGTTTTCTTTTATTGTGGAATGGTATTGGTGATGATTATTTAAAATAAAAGGTAAATAAAGATGTCCAGGTGAGTGTCATCAAATTAAAACCATCCAGAATTTAAATCTTTCATTTTTAAATGTGGAAATAAAAGTTTTAAAGGTATATTTAAAGTATACGAATTGTTCTTAATAGTCTAGAAATTATAAGTTACAGATACAAAGACTAGTTATTTTTAATATACCATGTCATTTTAATAATTCTTTTGTTGTTGTTTTTTTTTGGAGGATTATTTTCATTATCTGATCAACATTCCCTCTCTTGTATCCACAGCCTGCTCCTCCCCGTGACGCTCACTTTGTCACCACCAAGAAGAACGTGCCACAGCTGCTGGAGCCCATCCCCTACGAGTTCATGGCATAAAGAGAAACAGAATAAACGTTTAACATCACACGCTTCTTGTCACGTGGTCATCTGTTCACACGCTTGAATTGTGCCGAGTTGTCGTGCTGTGCCGTCACTCGGTGATGATTCTCCTCCTTTGATTGCTCAAAATGAAATCAAATGCACTTTTTTATTTCACCGGCAATCTGAGAGTGACCGGCACACACGTCACAAGCATTTTACCCTCTCGCCTACACCTGTCAGGTCCACACGGTTTGCCCCATTTTCACTGTCAATTAGCATCATGGGCCAATAGGCTCACAGACTACCAGCAATTAAAGACCCTACTGACTTATTAGTCAGACTTTCCTGATTAGACCTAGCTGTGTTAGAACATTCAACTTATATTCTGTGGGAACTTTATTTTTTTTGTACCTGTTAATGGGCTTTTTAAAAAAATTTAAAATGAAGATATTTTGACATGTTACTTTAGAAAAGCACAGATGTAAAAACGAATGGTTGAATTTAGTAGGTGCAGATTCAGGGAGAGCATCGTTAATGTCAACCCATGATGTACCCACAGAGTCATTTTGTTGATGTAATTACTGATTTTTAGATCAGTGTTTTATTTTTCATTAGACTGATTTATAGACATTACAAAGGAAAGAATATTAAAGTAGTAAAAGAAGTACATATATACAATATATTGTTGTTGCACAAGCTTTCTCATAAGTACAAACACTTCACTGTAGGTATTTACAGAACATGACCCCTTTTAGTCTGAGCAGAGGTCTAACCCAACAGGAACACGGCGTCAGAGTGTAACTTGCTGTTAAACCTCAAATTCATGTGAAATGTTCAAGAACTATATTCGGGAGTTTCCAACGATGCCACACATCAGCCTGAATTAAGTGTAATATATAAATACTTTAATGTCCGACCCCCACGTTGTCTGCTTTGAAAAATTCTGGCCCTTGGTCAAATGAAAAAGAATAATTTATAATGAATAAAAATAAAAGTTGATCCTGTTGTAGTGGATGCCATAGGGAGTGTATATTGTGCTGTAGGTGGCAGTGTGGAACAGGATATCAAGGTGAGAAACATCTGTCCCCTTGGCTGTACCTGCAGATTAACTAGAATACCAAACAGATGTTCGTAGGGTAAATGAGTATATTGTGCCTTATTGAATTATGAACCACATTTTAATAGGGAGCTATGATTACCACAGATTACCTTTGACTTTAGCTGACACACTTTCGAGTGTTGGGCAGACAATGATTCAGCAGCTTCTTTAAATATCTCTAACTTAACCACATCTAAACAAGGGCATAGGCAAGGTTCTCACCAGTAGTTTCATTGGTCAAAACAGTTCTAGTAATTGCAAAAGTAGACTTCTGACATTTGAAAATGGCAATTTTATATATTTATTCTTGTTTTAAAATCGTATAGACATGTATACTCCACTTCTGAGCAGTTGAAATACAATTATAGCATGACATTTAATAATGTTATATAACTACACATCTGTGTCATCCGCTGCAACAAACAGCCTGTGAACGTCTTTGTTGACCCTTTCCTTTGTCTTGTCTGTCACATATAGCGGGTCACCAATTAACAGGTGACAAATTGTTAAAATAATTCTATTTTTTAAGTGCATTGTATGTTTTGAAAATTTCCTCTGCGTGAAAATAAAATGCATTTAACAGTGATGTGTGTGAACTACCTGTCATGATGTTGCAGCACTGTGTGTGTGTGTATCACTTGATGTGTGCTGTTTAATCAATGGAGGCTGAATGGCTGGCTGGTTATGTGACAAATAGGTTATCTCATCCCACCTCAGTACTTTACCCAATATTTACACGAATTAGCAGCAGTTTACAGAGATAGGGCCAGCAGCTGACAGGATAAAGTGTCAAGTGTGTGTGAGAGAGATATCAGGAGGGAGAAGGCCAACAGTGGATCAGTTCAAGGATTATATTTCATTTCTGTGGGTGCATCGCTTGTAGTAGGATAGATCTCTTATATGTGGAGGATGGATATTCTAAAGGGAGCTGAGTCTATTCACAAAATTAACGTAATCCCTCTTGTGGACGATCAGATGTTGAGATAAACCTGCAGAGGTTGTCTTTCTTCACCCTCACAACCCTGCAGGCCTGAGGTCAGGGAATTCAGACACAGGTCTTATCAGGACAAAGTAATAAGTATCCAACAACCTGAAGAGGTATAGCCAGGAAAAACAGATGGAAAAATAAAATGCAATCAATCAATGAGCGAGTTGGCAGCCAAAGCCCTCAGTATTGATCTGCAAGGTCTGGATTTTGCTCATAGTATTTAGATAAGGCGAATGGTGCCTCTATGTTTTTTTTGTTCCCACAGTCGTGTTTAGCCAGGGTTGAGCACAAACTGGATTCATCATTTTTATCAGCTATCTATCATCTATCAACTTCTTTTTTAATTTATTCAATTTCTTTTTAATGAATCTGTACTAAGTCTAGACTCCTTGTTGCAGACTATGATATTCATCCCTATCTACAGTAAGTCCTTTGTGTGTGTGCGTTCTCACAGATGCAGCCGAGCGTCATGTGTGGCACTGACTCATGGACGTTACTGATTGAAGGAACAAAAAGTAAACAGAGAAAGAGGGAGAGAGAAAGCAAGCCAGAGGGAGGAGGACAGAGAGACGAGGCTTGTGGATAAAAGCCGCGGAGCACTATGAACTCCTTAATCACACACGTTTGACACACACAGATTGAGTCTGTCAGCTCAGCCAGCAGCTCAGAGCAGCCGTATCGACCCGCAGTGTTACATATTAACCACACACACAAACAGCAGATAATTGGACATGGACACAGACACGCTCGCTGATCCAAGATGAGTTGTGTGTGGAAATGTTGCACAATATGAAATGGCACAATTATCACACTTAATTTAAAGGGTGTGTTCTCCCAAATTGCAAAAAAACATGTTTTCTAGTGTTATCGAGCTATTTATATATATATATATATATATACATACACTACCGTTCAAAAGTTTGGGGTCACCCAAACAATTTTGTGTTTTCCATGAAAAGTCACACTTATTCACCACCATACGTTGTGAAATGAATA
>JAVQJL010051250.1:0-38377 GCA_036024295.1 Nannoperca obscura
GGGAACGTTGGGTCTTTGTGTGTGTGGAAGTTGGTCTCGACCGGCTCCATGTGATTGAGTGCCCTGAGATAACTTTGTTATGATATGGCGCTATATAAATAAAATTGAATTGAATTAAGCTAATGTCCATCAGTGCCCAATTTAGCCCCACTTGCAAAGCGCAGAGCTCCACATGTTTAGAACATTGGTCATTGTCTGAGGTGCTAGTATGTGAAACCTGATGTAGGCTGCCACCTAGTGGAGGCAAGGAGTCAGCAATTTTCAGCTGTTCAAATAGTGATGCTGCATTTTTATGAATGCAACAAAGGCTCAATAAGGTTACGTGTAAGTTGTCACCATTAATCATTTGCGTAGGCGTACAAATATGACCATCTTCCATCCAAGGGAGAGCCCTTGTATGCTCTCCCTTGGATGGAAGATGGTCATATTTGAAATTACATACACAATCTTGGTTTGAAATATTTTGGTCAGCTGAGACTGTATACACCTTGCAGCATATTGCAATACAATTCAACACCATAAATGCTAGAGTTGAATGAACTGACAGTCTTAACAGATTGACAAGCTTCACAAAAGGTAGAATTTATTGCAGGGATGTATTAGCTGCAGTTAGCTGCATTAAAATAAAAGTAACAACTCTGTAAACGGAACATACTTTGCAACTGTTTTAACAATGACTGAAACTGATTTGTTTTGAAGTATATCCAAGCCTGCGGGACCCGGTCGATGCTCCTTCGGATGCTTTAGATTGGCAACGGTGCAATGAGGACAGACATTTAAAAATCACCACCTAGAAGATTTTATTTAATCATGTGAAAATCTTGAGATTCTCAAATGGGAAAAAAATTTGTCAATGCACTACAAATATTTTATGTTACATAGACAAGAGGGTCTTTCATCCTCTGACTTAAGACACTTGACTGTGCCCCATCAAACAAACATGACAGAACATCTTTGCCATATTCTTGACTCCCAACATTAGAGCACTGACTCAAAATCTTCTATCAAAATATGCTTCGCACATTACAGTAAAACATGGCACCTAAAGCAAACTAAATGACCAACAAAATAAAAACAAAAACAAACAAACATATGGATACAGGCGTATTTTTTTGTTTTTTACAAAAGGTAAAATGAAAATCATACAAACTGTTTAAATTTACACAATGTATCTGACAAGGACAAGCGTATTTTTCACAGCAAACTTGTTTGCCAGACCCATTCCATTTTACTCCTTCGGAAAAGCAAGTAAGCTAACGAGGGTGAGAGGTGCAGGTTTGCATTAGGGACATTCAGTACTATCACGTAGCACTTGAGCTGAGAAGGTCAAAAGTACCAGTCTGGCACAGAAGGGTGGGATGGTTTGAGGGACCTAAATAAAGGGCTAAAATGCCCATTAACAGTTAAATATATATCAATGACGCTTTCTGGAATGTCCAAAAGCTCTGAAAAGTGATGAAACCAGAGTCCATTCAAAAAGTAAAATAGACTAAGGATTTAGTCATCAAACTTGATTTTCTTCCCCTGGGGTTTGGCTCCAAATCCACCGCCACCTCTTCCACCTGAAATGAGAACAAAGACAACTTAGTTTACTGGCCGGCATCTTTGAACTTGGACTAAAAATATCCAGAATACTCTGCTTTAAGCCTGAAGGGTAAACGTATGATCCAGTCAAAGCAACAAAAAAAAAAAGATTGACACCAGCTCCTTAACTTTTACCATGGTACCGATAGCCATTTCCTGATTTTGAAAACCTCAGGCCATTTCAACAATAGATCTGCCGCCCAGAAATTGCCTGATGTCCTTTCCCCCATAAGTTAAATTCTTTTTACCTCCAAAGCCACCACGGCCGCGTCCACCTCCACGAGGGCCTCCCCTTCCTCCTCCTCTGCCGCCACCGCCACGGCCGCCGAAGCCTCCGAAACCACCAAAACCGCCACGCCCTCCTCTGCCGCCACCACCGCGGCCGCCGAATCCACCACCACCGCGGCCTCCGCGGAAGCCGCCTTCACCCTTGGGCTTGGCGTAGTCTAGGGTCACCTTGCTGCCATCGATCTCGCCGTCGTCCATGGCCTCCTTGGCTGCCTTGCAGTCCTCCTCGTTGTCAAAGTCCACAAAGCCAAAGCTGCGGGGTACGGAAGAAAGGTTTAGTTAGCCTAGTTTTACCTCACAAAAACTAACGTGGAAATCGAACTGATTTTAAGTCACCAACAATAGGAATTCCTAGTGTGGTTAAATGTTGACATTAAATAAAGTGATTGGCTTAAATAATCAAAAAACTGATTTAATATTTCAAGTGCTTAGCTTAAGCATGATTGCATTTCAATCACCCATAGAATTGTGTTGATTGTTTCACATCAGACATGGGCAACTACCACCGAGGTAACTGCCTGTTTTTACTGTGAGTTTGCTCTACTTCTCGTGCGAATCCGTACACCGTCACTGATGGACAGAGCGGTGCTCATGAGAAGAACCAACAGCCAGAGAGAATGCTTACACCTCCACAAACTTACCCTTTTGAGGACCCTGTGTCTCTGTCTGTCACTATCCTGGCTGCTGCGGCACCCTCAAATGCATCTCTAAGGGTCTGATCCGTCGTGTCCTCAGAGAGACCCTTGACAAAGAGGGTTTTCGTTGGACCTGTTGGCAAAGACAAGCTATCATTAGAACCCGTGTTTTTAAATCACTTGGTCTAATACATATAATTCATCAAGCCAAAGACTCATGCACAGAGCAGATCAGGACTTGATCATTGAATCGTCCCAGAGTTTCAGGGGGTAAAGTTTATCACATCTGGTCGTGCTGACAGACTGAAAACAACCCATGGTTCAGTTTCACATTGTTAAGACCTACCAGAGTTTCCTCTGCCCCCTTCTCTGCCACCGCTGTTCTGGCTGTACTCCAGTCGGATTGACCGGCCTTCAATGTCGGTGTTGTTGAGGTTTTCCAGGGCATCCTTAGCATCATCTGTGCTGTCAAACTCTACAAAAGCAAAACTAAGAAAAAAAGAACAATGTTAGGAAAGGGTAAACACCTAAAATGACTATACATAGACAGTAGAAAATCACCATGGACATAACACTGTTGTCGCATGCAACACAGATACTTACCCTTTAGGTCTGCCATCTCTCTGTGGAATCCTTATAGAGACCGCCTTCTCAAACGCAGACTGTAGGACTTCCTCTGTGGCACTGAAGGCCAGGTTATTCACTACCAGTGTTTTGCTAGCTGATCCTGCCCCTACAGGGAGAGGGGAAAGAAAGGGAACTGGTGAGAAGACTGAAGCATTTTCTATGATCCCCTGGACCAGATCAGTACATAACCATCTTGAAGATCCCGACACAGATTCAGAAGTAAATATCTGCATCATTAATGCCAACATACAAATGCAGCATCTCTATAATACATAGCCAGTACATGTACAACACTGTATCGAGCTTTATTATAATTAAAATAATGTATATTAGATGTTAATTTTCCTCTAATCAAGACTGACATGTTTCAATGAATAAATGAAAAATCAAGCTGCATTGTCAAACTACAAATCTTTTTTTATTACCAAAATGTTTTGCTAAAACAGCAGATCAACTGCTGCACACAAGCATGTGACCACTTAAAATGTCCCAAGCATTTACCTCCCATCTTGGCCCCTTTCTGGCTCTTATCTCCAACATAGTCAACCATGATGGACCTCCCCTGAACATCAGCTCCCTGGGCCTCCTCCAGCATCTTCTCTGCTTCGGCCTCAGTTTTGAATTCAATGTAGGCAATGCTGTCAAAAGGAGGGGAACAAAAGGATATTACTTGTCTGGAACAAGGGTATATTTACCAACCACAATGCTAGTCAGCTTTATAAACATGGCCTCTGCCACTAGGAAACAGCTAGATGCATGTGTATGCTACAATGGCGATTAAACTGGTGGACAATGAGTTTCCTAAACTGTCCAGGATTCTCATCCAAGGTTAGCATGTAGGACTCTCGTGGAGCTTTGTGTCCCAAGCAGCGTCATCTGGATTAAGAGAATAAGCTAACAATTGGCTCTATATTAATCGCTGGCTTGTTCTTACCCTCTGTTTGAACCGTTCTGGCCAGGAGGTAGCCTGACGTCAACGGCATCTTCAAAGACTTCCTTCAGGTCATCAACCGTCGCAGAGAAGGGAAGGTTCTTCACAAACAGTGTCCGTGCGTCCCTCTCTGTAGAACAAATGTCAACATCAGTATGGATTAGGATTAAGTGCCTGAAATGTCCAAACTAAAAAATTTTTTGTTGACTAGACATGCATATTTTGAGAAAATCTGCAGAGGCCAGAACTTCAGACCCCACCAAAATTCATAAGTGGCGAGATTGTTACAGCGATTGAGGATAGAACTGGCAGACAATACACACCAGCACCGAAGACATAGCGCTGCATTTACTTTTCCTCCGTACATACCACACATGAGTACTGAACAACAACATGTATGCCAAGAAATGGAGGGTCGGTGGAAATGATGTAAAAAAAGTAATTAAAAAAACACGTTAGTCTGACTACCTTCTTTTCAAACTCTTGAGTTTTTTTAAACTGCCACCATTTGTTTATCATCATCATCATCATCTTTATTTTCCTGAACACACAGGCACCTGAAGGAAGCCACTTTTACCTTTCTTGCCCTCCTGCGCGTTGTCTTTGCTTCGGGCCCTGTCCAATTTCAACTCCTGGCCCATGACCTTCTTGCCATTGAGCTCCAGTGCCTTCACCATGTCCTCTTCGGATGCGAAGTCCACATAGCCAAATTTCCTGTTGAGACAAATCATGCAAGAACCATTAGACTCCTTCAGGAGAGAAACCTTTTGGAAGTTGTGGTGGGGAGTTGCTTGTTATATCAATATTTTCCCAATTACCCCAATTTTATTATTAAAAATCGATTGCTTACTTGGATCCACCTAGCCGGACATCTGCGACCTCCAGGCTGTTCTTGGAGAAGAATTTCCTCAGGGATTCTTTGATTTCATCAAAGTCTTTGTTGGAGTTCAAGTTTCCAACAAAAAGACAGAACCCTGGAAAATGGGAGTATACGTTTCCATTGGGTTTCACTTTTTGCGCAAACATTTATTAATCGATCCAGATAGATTCAGAAAAATAAAAGGTGACATCACACATCAGTATTAAGTCCCTTGTTGATCATCATGATAAAATACGCAGAAATTTGACTGATGTCAGCACATGTATTCCTACCATCGCCTTCTGACTTTGCCTTCTTGGCAGGAGGCGTGTCTTTCTTGCCCTCTGCCTTCCTCTTTGCAGGAGTCACTGGGGCATCTGTAGAAAAAAAGATGGTTTCATAATCTTAAATTCACAGGCATCGATTTGACCAAGATAGGGAAAGAAAGTACCAAAGGCGTATGATAAACTTGTTTCAGTTGTCACATTCATTTTCATTTAGGAAAACACCATTACAGCTTAAATGGGGTCATTTCTTGGATTGTGTCTCGTGTCCACACTTCGCAGAATCAATGCAGGAGATGCAAACGTGTTAATGTCTGTTAATTTCTAGTCTAGAATGTTTCCCTTCATCGTGTTTTTCACCAGACACATTTTGCGGCATTTAGTATTTTTTACTCTAAATTAAAATGTAATGTGCCTATGCTGATGACTGGAAAACTACTTATTGACAGTATACAAAGTGAGATGACAAAAAGACAAATCTGAGTTATTTGGCTTTAACATGCGAACCACATTTAATTTTTCCATCACCAAAACTCACCCTCATCATCCTCGTCGCCATCGTCCTCCTCCTCATCATCGTCGTCCTCCTCCTCAGAGTCTTCCTTGGCCTTGACCATGCCTGCTTTCTTTGCCTTGGCAGCTGCTGGAGCAGGAGTGGTGTCCATCTCCTCTTCAGAGTCTGAAGAACCACAAACAATGTTTAGTTACAGTGTATCAGATACACTGAGACCAAATTCAACCACTGAGCACCTGCTATTAACTGGCATCAGATCCGTAAAAAAGGTGACATCATACAAAAATCAGTATTAAGTCCCTTGTTGATCATCATATACTCTCCAGTGTAGCTCACAGTCAGCAACCCCACACTGTCATAGTATCACCAATATAAATGTCTTACCATCTTCGTCATCATCATCAGACTCTTCTTTGGCAGCTGGGGCCTTTGCAGCTTTTTTGGCAGCTGGTTTAGAGGGAGCAGCCTTCTTGGGAGGTGGGGCCTCTTCTTCTGAATCATCCTCCTCCTCATCAGAGGACTCCTTTGCAGGTTGAGCCTTCACTGGGGGCTTGGCAGCAGGCTTGGCTGCCTTCTTGGGTGGTGGGGCCTCTTCTTCTGACTCATCTAGGTACAATACACACGAGAATCATCAATTAACAAAAAAAGGGTGTTCTGGTATTCATTTAAAAAAAAATATGTAACTGCTAAACCTCTTCAGTCTCCACTAAATCCATAACAAGGCAAGAGTGTTACAGCGATTGAGGATAGAACCAGCAGACGATAAATACACACCGGCACCGAAGACATAGCGCTGCATTTCATTTTCCTCCGTACATACCACACATGAGTACTGAACAACAACATGTATGCCAAGAAATGGAGGGTGCGTGGAAATTGTGAGACTGTATTGGGAATTCTTTCCTCTAATTCGATGACCAATTGTTAAGTTGTCATAGCACAAATGCTACGTTCATAGAAATGTTACATTCAGTTTCAAAGTGTTCGAAAAACACCAACAGACTAAAGGTATTTGTTCTGCAGTCAGCAATGCAATAGGTCTTACCATCGTCATCGGACTCCTCAGCCTTTGCAGGGGCTGCCTTGGGTTTAGCCGGTGCTGCTTTTGCAGGGGTCTTTTTGGGTGGGGGGGCCTCCTCTTCAGACTCCTCCTCTGTTGGGTGATTGATAAAGCACAAGACCTCATCACACAATAGTATACTCAATCTGTCTGGGATAAATCTACATTTGGGATGAGAACGTGTCCACAAGTGATCTAAACCAACTTTCCATCCCGTATCTGTACTTTTATGATGAAAGGATGGGGGTGCGCCTTTATAGTATTAACTATGTTGCAAAATAAAGAAATATGCTGGCGTATTAGATCAAACTGTTAGCCAATACTGGATAGCTACCATTGTTGTTTATTTAAAAGTACCTGTGTGGAAATAAAATTGCCATTTAATATGGTTACGATAACTACATCCAAAAAGATTGATTTGCATGTTTTATTTCAGTGCATAGAATGTATTGAGCCAGCTCACAAATGCAATGCCACTTTCAGCTACTTCAAAAACGACGACCAATTAACTTAAGTTTGTCTGATTTCGTTACTTACCAGAATCATCATCATCTTCACTTTCTGCTTTTTTGGCAGCCGCGCCATTTTTAACTGGCGTGGCTTTGGCTGGGGTGGCTTTCTTCACTGCCTTAGGTGGAGGAGTCTGCGAAAGAAAACAAATTTAACAACATATCCTTTTAATTGCCATTAAAATGTCCAGAAAATCCCAGTAATACTTTGGGACTGACAAAATCAAATATACTGTACCTCCTCTTCCTCCTCGCTGCTGTCATCTTCACTAGATTCCTCCTCCACTTCTTTAGGGGGTGGAGGGGCTTTTTTCTTCTGAGATGCTTGCTTGTTGGCTGCCTTTGAGAAAAAGGGTTAAAATCAAAGTTTAAAATATATATAAATAAATAACTTTGCTCACTAGGTAAAGCTACAGAATAAAATCCAGGGGTATGGTTCAGCATGCTTGCAGAGTGAGGTTTACACCATAAGGTACCTCAAAGTTCACAAAACAGGAACACCCCACCTTACGAAAACCGATAATTTAATCATTGTAGCATTTATATGCGTTGGTTAAACATAAATCACGTTTAGTGATGGCCGTCGGTCTGGGCGGTAATCTGGTTTCTCGGTGTTGGTTTTTCACCTCGTGTGTCACGCAGAGCAGGCGCACAACCCACGTGGAGCGCAGGAGGTCGGGCTGCTAACATGTTGGCTAATTTATTGCTGCGGACAGGCTTTTAGCCATACCGTGTAGTTCGAGAAAAAACGTGGGGGAAGCATGATGCTTCGATTTAAACGGTTAAAGAATCTCGATTGGCCTTAATATGCCAAAAAGTCCAAGGGAAATAGCAACCGCTCTGTAAATGGACGGTTAAACACCGTGCTAATGCTAACTGTTAAACTACACGTTAGCTAGCATTCATTTCAGGTCTTCAAAAAAGTATATTACATATTCTATCAGTTGGCCCGCTTGTGAGGCGCCATTTTCATCTTTGTATTTCTAAATCATCATATACCCATGCTCTAAACCCAATATCTGTCGAGAACGCGCACGTATGCCATCTTGAATAGTCGGTTAGCAGGCCAAGCTAGAGAACCCAACAGCGAGGAACAAACATGGCCGACCTGAACCGAGAAGAAACGTTTAGTGAAAATGCAATTCCACCATGCTTTTTCGACCACACCGACTCTTATAGAAATGTAATAATGAATGAGTAGAACGCATTGGCTGTGGGACATGGGGCTATTTCACCCCGGGGTCCGTTATGTTTTTGTCACAAACGCAGTAACTTCTACGTTCGTTAAGGCCTCATGCGTAAACACAGCATTATATTAAAAACACATACAATTCAACTGTAACGTAAAATGGACGCCATTTGGTCTTACCTTTGCTAGTTTCACCATGGTGCTGCTGTGTGTTTCAATGAAACACAAGGAACTGGACGTTTGAAGACAAGTAAGGAAATAGCTAATGCATACACGTGGCTCAGCCTACTCGGTGGGACATTGGACAGGAAAGACGGATAAATCGAAGAAGCTCTCGTTACTCTCTTGCTTTGCGCGTTCACGCTTACCCGCCCACATGACTGTTTTCGCCAATCACAAGTTTGCACATTTGCATCGTGCCCGCGCGTCCCCTACATGGACGATGCGAAAGGTATTACTTGGCACAGAAACAAACGATTTTTTTGTTAACGGTAGCCATATTTTTAAATGCACGGGATACATAAATAACCACGTGGTAAAGAGTTATTGTCAAGGCTTGAAACAATGCTATGAAATAATGTCTTGCCTTCTGAAGACAGTAGTATGACATGCTGCATCAAACGAGGCATTTTGAGAGTTATTTCCTCACTGTAGTCATTTTACTTTAAATAGAGAAATATAAATGTTCCAATTCCATAAATGCTACACTGGCAGTGTTGTATGCCCACTCAGTACAACGCGTCTTTCTATCCCATGCAGCTGTTTATGTGAAACACGTGGTCTGGGCCAGTTGCTATCACCCCTCGACCACATGTAGCCTACCATGCGCAACACTATCAACGTACAGGGGCTTACTTAAATACTACACACATTTGAGATACTACTTTACTACTTTCATTTCAAATTATGTTGTAAGATTCTTCTCCATTACATTTAAGAGGAGATTAACTCTACTATATTTAGTTTCTATAACGATTATTTTGCAGATCGAGAGTTTACACATAATCATAAAATATGATAGGCTACATATTAGGGTTAGCCTAAACTACTTAACAATATAAAGTAAGTGTGTGTGTGCCAGGTATACAAAGTTTTACCCAAGACTCAGTTGATTCCCAGGGGACACCAACAGCACATTGAGTAATTAACCCTCAACACCACAAAGAGGCAGCATTGCATTTTACATCTCTCACTTCTTTCACAGAGCACAAGAGGAAACCCTTCCGTTCCAGAAAGTCTTGGGGGAAATCACTTTTAACATTGTCTTTTTATAGTAGATTGTGTTTTTTGACTTTGTTAAGTCTTAACAACTTAACATAGATCACTTGTCGTTGATCCTGGTGATGTCTTTTGAACTCCAGTGAATAGCATCAGAAGCTTCTAAGTAGAAAACCTTAAAAACTGTCTGTCACCATACCTGTCTTTAGCAATATACAATATAGTCCTCCATCACTTTTCTGCCCCTTTATCTCAGATTGTCAAACGGAAGATAAATGTGCACACATTTTTGTCCCTGAAAAGCTTTTGTTTCGTTCTTCTTTCTGTGTTTCATGCTCTGGTAATTATAATCAACTCACTGCTGCTGGTAAACGAGTTTGAAACCAAATACTGACTCACTGTCCAGCTGTAGACCTTTTGTTGCATGTCGTTCCCCATCTCCATCTCCCCCTATTTATTTTAAGTCATCTCTCATGCTGTGGCAGTAACATTCCATCCACACAGCTATATGGTCAACTTGTTTGACAGTCCTGCTTGTAACGTGACATTTCTTTTCCAAATCAAAATATTTTTTGACAGGGTTTGGTTGAGTACACTGTGATTCTTCTCTGCACTGCATGCAGTTATTGTACAATGCAATATGTAGGCATATGTAACGACTTGCATTAAGTTAAAGTATTTCTTTACAACCACACGTCATGTTTTTCAAAGTAAAATAGTTACCTAAATAAAACAATTCCTGCTTTATGGTACATTGGTTGATGTTAAAGGTGATCCCCAGGGAGGGCATTTGATCTGTTGTAGCATACAGTAGTGAAATATGTGAGGTGTATAAATAAAATAATTCAGGTTTTACATCAAGTGTCATTTGGAGCTATGTAGTCAACATCAGTTGTGTGCATCAGCATTTCAATTCCCTTTTGTTTCAGTGTTCATTTGGTATAAGAAGTGATCCCTGTTTTAGGTCTTTGGATTGTATGCCACAACATCTGGTTTCTGTCACATTCTCATGTTTAATTACTACCTTCTTGTTGCCTTTCAAATGAACTATACTATGAACAATGCACAAAATGTTAATTATCACATTTCTCCTCCATTTTTCCCCCAACCTGTCTGCACCTGTAATTCACTGCGGTTTTGGAGGGATGGATTAAATTGAGTAAATCCAACAAATAGAAAGTGCAGGGAGAGAAATAGATGCATCCTGGGATTTTAGGCCCACAAGGGATTTAAAGGGAGGGATTGCATATAATACTAGATACTGATCTATTGTTTGTTTTTAAAGGAAATTAAAATCTTCTCACACTCTACCTGCAACTTTACTATGAGTGTTCATACATAAAAAATAACATCACATCTGTATAAGGCATTTTATACAACATATTTGCCCAAACATGCTTCAAAACCACGGTTCAGAATTATCTAGGGCATTGAAAAAGGCAATAACAGAAAGGTAATCAGGTTTATTAAAATGGAAAAGGGAGTATGTTTGATTAAAAAGCAATGCATGATATTAAAATCATAAATATAGCTAAAAAGGCTAAAGGATTGCCAGAAAGGAATTATGTTTTATCATAAAAACCTCAGCAAAGAGGTTCCATTGGGATGTCAGTGGCTGAGGCATTTAGTTTCATTCTGTTAATGTTTGGTTTTTGAATTGTTATCTTGAAATATGAGGGAACTGTGTTTTAGCCACAGGGAGAAAAATAAATCCTGTAAAATATCCCCCATAAATCTTGACTGTTATGCAGTTGTCAGAGTTTATAGCTTCAGTGAGACTGAATTTGTGCTCTCACACAAGGTTATTTATCTTTCCACACTGGCCTTTGATGCAAATGCCACACATATCAGTTTAAGAAAGCTCACAACACGGAGAATTGAGTTGGGCACAGTGGTGGTGATTAAGTTCTGTTTGGTACTTTTAGCAGCTATCCTGTTCGGTGCAGTTCTCCCCTCTTGGTCGGCTTCAGCTTCTGAGAAGCTTTTATCCGTGTCTCATAGGTGTTATCATGTTTGTGCTTCCTTTCCTTTCGTTTTTTGAAGCGTGTTCTTGCGAGTTGGAGGTGTTCATGTTGCCTTTGTGTTTTCCAGTGTAAACATAGCACTTACCCTCTACTATTGCAGTTGGTGGCCAGTCTGTACTGAACAAGTGCAGTATTATTTTTGTTCTTTTTAATTCCCTTATGTGTTTGTATGTGTGCTTATGTTTGTATGCTTATTTCGCCCTCTGGCATTCATTAAAAATTGTTTCCTTGTCTGTCAGTGACCCTTTTACAAGAGAGAGACATGTCCTTCATAATAAAGTGCATTTAAAACAAAACAAAACAAAAAATCTCACTGCTGTAATAATATAACACAAGAGACAAAATTACTCTCTACAGATTTTGAGAAAAAAATCATCAATGATGATAAATGACCAGGCCCATTGTGTGCATGCAACAGGTGTCTTCTCGTTTTTCTTTATTTCCCTGAACTCTATGCTGCCCTCTAGTGTGGGAGTATATTAACACACGTCAAGTCGTCAACCACGTGTTTGTTTGAGCACGTTTGAGCAAGTAAATTTGAAAAGCTTTTCCTTAAACCTATTTGGAGTAAGTATGGTGAACTTGTGCAAGTGTGGAGACCACAGTAACTTCTACTTGTCATAAAGGGTGTTCTACAACAACTCTGTAAAACACATTAAATACCAAGGTTTTGACCCCTTTTTCCGGGTAGCAGAGCCTACAAAACTTCCTCCACTACCTTTCTGACTCTCAACACTGTTGTGGGCGTTTGTACCTCAAGACTGTGGAACAACCTGTTTCAGAAACAAGCTAATTCATTATCACGTTTTCCTCATAAACATACTTTTATAGACTTGCCTTTATATGTTTCCATTTTACATTCTTGGTTTGCTTGTTTGTTTCTTTGAATATCTCACATATCTCACGCCCTTTCACTTTGGAAAGATTAGAAGAGATTTTAGATACACGCCATATAAATAAAGATAGGTATTATTATTACCATCATCATAACACTTAAAGCTGTGGTAGCCTGAGAACTTGTTTTTAGAACCTCTTCATCTCCTCTGCTCACTAAAACTACCAACACCATATTTACACTTCTTACTGCATTGGATGCTAATACTCTGGATGACAAGAACATCATGAACGCTATCTTCCCTACAATTACTGATTAACATGGTTGTTGATTTGGGAATTAAACTTTATTCTACTCTTGCTCTCGCTACATGTCACTCTAGGTCACAGTGTGAATATAAAATGTAATGGTAAAATGTCACATGTCAATTATGTTTCCTTGTAATATTTGTCTGAATTAACCTAAGTAAGAAGCTTGAACAATTTCTCTGCGTCAACTGCACAAATGCCACTTGATAAGGGTATGATGCCATTAAATCTACTCGCATTACATACAGTAGATGCCATTCCTCAGGTTGGTAATTTTACTGTTACATATTACTCTTTTAGTGTTGAAAGTTTTGTTACACTTGCTGCATAGAAATTAATGGTGGTCAAGCTGACAACAAGGCAGCTTTTTTCTTAGCTCCTGACATGCTGACATAGCCTAGATGCCACTTTTTCACCTGAAAGCCACGCAGAAAATGTTTAGTAAGTAGAATTTACCAACTTCACTGAAACATAAAACCCCGAGAGGATACATGTAAGTGCACATGGAATGTTCTTTTTATCATTTTTGAAAACATTTACAACTATTTGAGACAAAAGAAAAACGTTACAAACAGAATTGACCTGCAGTTTGGATCCATTTTCAAAATGTTACATAAATAAAACTCATATTTATAAATATCTCTTTTTATAAACATATAAATAGTTTTTAAACATAAATACATTTATGTAGGGGAAGATGAAGTACATGAATGTACAGCAGCAGCAGCAGCAGCAGCAGCAGCAGCAACAATATACAGCTTTGCGGTTCGTAGTTTTTACACCATTGTCCGCCATCTTGTAGTATGCATCTGTATTTGTATCTGTTGACCATTTGTATGGTATACACATATGTCTATATGTATATATGCCTGCATATTATATATATAAATATATATATGTAATATAAATATATATAATATATATATATATATATATATATATATTCATAGGTTTTGTAGCATTGTCTTCTCAGTCTTTGTTTATGTTGGTTGTGGTGACTTTCGTACCGAAAATCTGTCACTTGGTGAGTTCTTCTTTTTTTTTTTCCTCAGGTGAGAACAAACTGAACCTTTGTTATCCAAACCCATCGTCCAGAGATCTAGAGAGAAAGAGAGGAAACAGGAGAAGTAAGGTTAGACTGAAACAACTCAATTCACACAAGTTCATTTATTCAGTAAAGTGCAGTTATTATCTAATGTGTGTTCATCAGTGTAGTCTTTCATCCTCTCATCATTCTGTGAATCCCCAAATTAACTTTTTGGTTTCATGCTTGCAACAGAGTTGCCCTGACTCTTCACTTAACCATTTCACCTCGACTAACACAATGTCTTACAGAGACTTCCACGTTTATTATACACTGCAGCCCATAGGAGGAAATATGGGTGTTAACCGATAAAAAACACACACACACACACACACACACACACTCAAGTTAGTCACGAAATCACACTCCCCCATCAGGACTTCACAGTTTGCCACAACCACAAAAAGGCCTCAAGCCTAATTGTGCGTCACCTAGCTTCCTTATTACTTCATTCACCGCCACAGCCCCCTTGTTGTTTTTGTTAAAATCACTTTGGTAAAGAGCATGGGTTTCCCAGAAGGACCCTGGCAACCACAGGGTACTATTTATATGTGTGTGTGTGTGAGTTAGCCTGTCAGCATCCCCTCTTCCCGCCTCCATCTCTCCCTGTCCTCTTTTTTTTACTTGATATATATGCTATTTGTTTATAGATAAAGCAGATGGGATCATTCATGATGATGTGCATGAAATAATACCCATTGGATTGTTTCCCATACAGTTTACATCAGTTTAAATGGGCTTTCCTGTTGCCTTAAAGGGGGTTCCTGTCCGAGTAGGGAACACTGCTAGCCTATAGGTCAAGGTTTGATGATATCACAAATGTAAGACACCATGACCCCCCCAAACACCACCATCAACTTTTGTCACAGTGAAGAGTCAGCTGAGGTTAATGACATAAAGTCACTCTTACATCGAGCTGGCCTTTGACCCAGACTGACCAGGTGAATTCATCACCTGACAGAATATAACCATGCTCTACTTCCTCTACTGTATATTACTGCCACTAAGACTTGATTTTTACTCACTGTCCGGAGACAAACATGACAAGCAACGATAATCTGACTTGAACATCTTTTTTTTGTTTGTTTGATCTTTCGTGCTTGCTTTCTCTCACTCCCTCCCTCCCTCCCTTCCTTCCTTCCTTCCTTAACTCTTTCTGCAGCCATACACTGGTTAAGGACCTATGATAAAACAGAAAACCTTTCTTTTTTGTCTGCTTTCATCCTCTCTTCTTCTTTTTTATTACCTTCCATCTGTCAGCTAAAGGGAGTCCATCAGACCACTAACAAAAGAGAAAATCTAAATTTGATGTGTTCGTCTTCCTCCTACCAAATTTCTTTCTTTCTCTCCTCATATTATCCATTCTTTCTTCCTTTCCTTCCATCCTTTTGCAACATCCTTCCATAAACTAGACCCTTCTCTGTGCTCCTCTTTGTCTCTTTCCCTCTTAGCCATCATTCTTTCTTTCTTTTCTGAACATTCTTTCTTCATCTTTCTCCTGGTTCTCTGTGTATGTCTGTATGTCAGGTTACAGTGAATCTAAGTGTGACGTGGGACTGTGACTTTGAAGAAAACTCACCATCACAGCGCTGCTCCAACCCTAGCAACCCATGCCGCTGATGGTTCCTATCCTGTCCATCTTGTGTCCGAAGCAGCCACTCCGCGACGTGGAACCCCCTTTCTTGTTTCCGGATTTGTGTCTCCTGGGTGCGGGTTGGTCGTTAAGGAGACGAGCCCACATCCCTCTGGCCCGGGTGTCCATGCGTAAATCTCGCAGTAACCGTATCCGAGAACGCACAGCGTCTAGCCGTCTCTCCCTCTCCTCCGACTCCAGAAACTCCGCCAGCTCCTCGCCCAGCAAACTTCTAAGAGACTGGAACACAGATTGGGAAAATAAATAAACGATGTCTCCCTTAGGCAAATACGTTGTGTAAAGAGATATGCTTTCGATCACATTGAAATACATACTTGGTTACTTTCAGAGCAGAGCAGCCGGTTTGCATAATACTTGATTTTAAATTGGGGGAAATCTCAACGTGGTGCATATTTAAGTACTTTCAAACACCATGTGCCTTGGCCAAGAGAGTAAAATGTAATATTTTTTTTGCCATTGTTTATGCAAGGCGTTATAGGATTAACTGACACGGACAGCGGTCCTGCCTGACCAAAAACAACTTATCCACACGTAGAGCCACACCATGCTGCAGCTATGCGATTCAAACCTCAGACAGATACACTTAATGTGATTCATTTCCAGGGAAGGTTCTGTGCTTTCACTTTTACTATGTGACTTCAGACTTCGCTGTCAACTAGTGAAGTCATATAAGACAGGTGCCCGTAGCCCGCTCCTCTGGTCTAAGCGCAGACTAGCATCAACTTGCAGGCATCCTAAATTCTAGGATTTCTCAAAACAGAAACTCCTTTTCAAATAATTATTTCTGAAGTCTCGGTGTAAGTCAGTTGATTCTACTGGCGAATTGTATGGGTAATGGGCTTTTTACGCACACAACGGGCTGGTATAATTTTTATTTTCGACAAACAGAATTAAGATTAAGATGAATTCCAAGAACCTGAATATCTCCATCGTGTAAAGTCGTGCTTTATTCTGCTAGAAAAGATAGACAAATTTGAATGGTTTTCGCCTAAAGGCTTCGGTTTCTTTTTTTCTTTGGAGCTCTTGAAAGGCTTCATTTGGCGCATAAATGCTAAAGCTGACAAATGCTGGGGGAGGAAAAGACGACTGTTTTGATTTCTGTATCACTGAATATAAAACATACTGTCACTTTATAAAATAATGTGATAGAAAAAACATCTTCTGGGATGTTTTAGATGCCCTCGCTTAATCGTTAAGCATGACTGAAATTATGAAATATAATGTGTAAAACAACAGTGTTGGGCTCCTGTATCACAGAACAGCTGTTCACTCCTAAAGCAGCATTCAGCTCCCAACGGTTAGTTAATAGTGCGAAGCAAATAAACTGCTTCAGTTCTCAGTAATAAGGATATATAAGTGACTTCGTCTTACCTTTTGCTGCGCCTGAGATAAAGGTTTTGCCCCCATCCTTACTGAAAGCAGGGTGACCATAAGTCCACACGCTACCAAGTACGACAAGTTCATTTTGACAAGTCTTGTGTTCTTTAAGGGATTCCTCTGCGCTGAAGTTCAGAAAGAGGGACAGAAGCAGCAGCCAATCAGCTGTTAAACATAAGACGCTTCAGTCCGTCCTTTACTCCAAAGCTCTTCAAGTGCTCCTCTAACTATGTGTATCAGTCCTCACCGCTTTATAGCCAGCCCGTGGTGATGTCATGACAACCTGCGTAATGGTCCTCCTTCCCCGCCAACTCCCCGTTTTCTCTACCTGCCTCCGAGCACGTCATGCCAGGGATTAATTAAATGATACAAGCTCCGGTCATCGGGGCTTTGGAGGAAATGAGATAGGGTATGAGCTATCAGAATGCTCCGTTTTTTTAACTTTTAGAACTCTGGCGGAGGTGCAGCGGCTGAAATCGAAGGTGGTTTCAAAGGCTGCGCCTTAAGAGCCGAAGAGCGACTTTGGCGGACAAATCACATCAAAGATGCCAGCCGCCTGCCCTGCGAAACATCTTAATAAGTCTTATATTCTACTCTGAGAGTGTGAATGACATGTTTTCTTTATGGAAGAAGTGAAAATTCAAATTCTGCCACCACTTAACAACACTTGAACACATCTTTAACAGGTGAAATAGCACCAGAAATGTATTTGCCTCACTGTAGCCACATCATACATTTATTTTAAAGAATAGTTAGATTTGAACTCGTGAAACTGGACGTCTGGTAAATGAATTCGATGTATTTGCGGCGTGATGCAAAGAAACAGGGATGAATCGTGTGTTGCAACACATTAAGCATCTGTGCGCAAAGAGATTACTGGAAAATTGACATTAGGCGGAACGAAGACATCTGCCACCATGGCGCATTCAAAGTTAAATGAATCTGGTGGTTCACACGATAGAAATGATTAACATTAAACACGGAGCCTCATTATAAAGGAACTGTTATTGTGCCTTGATGGGAATGACATTGTGCGCAAAATCCCATACATCATCAGTTCATATGTGATTTGTTGATTTGTTCTGTGGATCTCGGAGCTCTTCTTGTAGTGTGAGTTTGATTCAGACCTGTCACATCGCACCAGGTACTGACAGTGGAACCGCAGAACAGACACACAGAGGCTACTCTGAGGCGCAGTCCGACATGATGAGTGTTTAGACTGAGCTGAATGTGTGTGTGTGTGTGTGTGTGTGCCTCTGTCCAGACAGCCACCTGCCCACACTCAGAGCGGATGATGATTGAGATGCCTTTGGTTAGTAATTAGGTTATAGTGGTATAGCTCTATACAGAAACATTGCCACTTAAACCCTATATTAATACTAATTGCTACTAAAATGTCAATCCAGAATATATATTGCTGTATTGTTCTTAAAACTGACTTTCATCAGTTTTGATTGTCTGTACTGTCCACCTGGTGCTGGTGGTATAAAATCTTTCTTGAATTATTTTAGTTCTACATTAACTCTCTAAAAAGGAATCTATATTCTCAAAGGGTAAGACCCCCTTAGTGCTTTTAAAATCTTAACAACTTTTTTTAAATAGCATCAGACAGGGTACTTGGTACCAGCCCTTCATTTTACGGATATAAGGCACTAATAATAACATGATAATCTTTGTAGCACTAACGCCTCACTGTAAAAGAGCAATATAAGTTAGAGCAGATTTTACCACAGCAGAACAAATAAGCTACGTCCTTAAAGAGCCACCATCTAATACAGTGTTGAGTCTGACATTGATGCTTAATTACCAGATTATATTTCATAGCATTTAATATAATTAATATAATCTGATGAGATGTAGTATTGATTTATCTTTTATATTCAGATTTTAAACAGATATTCAAAGTGTTCAAAGCTTCACTTGCGTATGCTGGAATCTTCTAGAAACATGTTAAAATAAGTAACAGTTGGCACATTACTTAATCGTGTGAGAATGACATAATATTGATATAACCTAAACTGAAGTCAGAGACAGAAAGTTTCACTCGGTTCATGAAAATATGTGTTTAAGGTGAAATAAAAAGTCATTAAAAAGTGATATTCTTTGCAGTGTGGAATGATTCTGAAGCGGTCTAGGTCCTACAGAGCGGAGCTGCAATCTCAGGCAGCACCATCTGTTCTGGAACACAGAGTGGCAGTATTTGCTGTGCCGAAAAGTGAACACCCCTCACATTCACATACCATACACTGGATCAATACCATCCTGTAAAAATAGGTAATTACTTTCAGCAGATCATGAGTATATGGAAAGCCTAACGAGTAGAATAAATTATATGCAATGTGATGAAAGAAAACCAATAAATCCCCTGATTTTCTGTGTGATGTATTTATCTTAATATTAGAGCTCTACCAGCTTCAAAACTTGCATCTAGAAAGTGCATTGGATCTGTACTGAACTGTGTAGTAGAGGTGATAGATGCATGATAGACAGCAGCAGTGTCGGCCATCATATATATGTATATATATTTATATAGTATTTCAGCCATCACAACATACATTCATCAACTCACTGCTCTCTCTCTTTGGTTGCACAGCAGGGCTCGGCATATAAAGAACACTACTCACTTACTGTATTTGTTAAAGCTTAGTAAAGATAAGTAAATGTGAGCTAATTTGTCAAAGTTCAAATATTCAGTGTATCATCCCACAACCGTACTCTTAAAAAGGATCAGAAACCTAGTATTTGGTTTGTCAAAATTGGTAGAATTTAGTGAATTAAGTCTGTGAAATCAATGTACTGCCACTTTTAGTATTTGTTTCTGCAAGCGATTTTCTGGAAGGAAAGTCTGTAATTTCAAAGATGAACAACATGACCAGCCATTACCTGATATTTACTGTAACAACAGGTTCACAGGGAATATGTGTTGCTCTCAACCCATCACACACAAACACACATTTAACCTAGAGAACGCATCTGGTCCTTTAGCCACCTTTATAGTAAGAGCTGTTCCCAATTGTATGGAGAAGGGCCTATGGCAGTCTCTATTACTGGGGAAAACATCTATCTGCAAAAGTACATTTTCTTGGTATGAATCAAATAATGTTTTTTTCCCCTCTCGCTCTCACACCCATATTTCATATTTTCCTCTACACCATTGGTTTTTAGTAGCTGATGTTTCTGCAATGCACTTCTAAGAGATAATCTTTGAATAAAACAATGTGGCTTCTTCCTTCCTTCCCTACTGAGTTTTAGCAGTTGGCACTTTTCCTTTGCTTCTTCTACTCAGCCATGTTGATTATCATTGCTCATACCAATAGAAATAAATCAAATAAAAAAATAAATAGAATTGCTGGGCAAACTTTTCCCAAGAAAGAGCAACCAGGCACAACAGACTGAAAACCTCTTGTGAACTGGGAAACACTATTGTGTTATATCAATCAGCAACAGTATGTAGCAAACCGAATGTTCACTGATATGAAAATATTGCAGAGTTTTACTATAAATGATTGTGTAAGGAAAATTAAACTTCCAAAACTGCATTTATGTGTTTGTTCACGAACTGGGTCTGTACGGACAAAAGGGTTCACGTCAAACAGCAGATTAGAGGTGAACTTATTAATTCAGAGAATGTTTACTGAACATGCATACTCTTTTTTTCCCTAAGCTTTGCCCTCTTAAACACTGCACAGAGGCACAATTTCACACGTTGCTCTGCTCTGTGCAAGCAGTCCTCTATTTCTATGCAGCTCCACTGGGAAAGTTTCAGGGTAATGTGCCTTGCTCAATGGCTGTGATGAACATTTTCCCAATGATCTATGATTTTACCTAGAGGCTATTGGACTTATTGATCCAAGTGATCCCGATTTTGACTCAGCAGTTGCCATAAAGATTTTCATTGCAATTCATTTCTGCCAAAACAGACTGCACTCAAATGAAAGTAAAGTAAAATGAGAGCAGGTAGCTTGAAATGTGGTAATGATCTACACTTATTAATGGTCATCTAGGGCAAGTTGACCAAGATGGTGTGAGGCAGTGAAACAATGAATGTGATCATTTGATGAAAATCTCTCATCACACCATTTGTGGTCATTGAGAGAAAGAAAAGAAAAGAAAATTACACTAAAATCATCATGATAGTAGTGTGCTTTGTGAAAAACACATAAAAAGTTATCAAAAGACAATGACTGTGACTGTGAATGATTGTTTTCTCAATCACCAACAACATGTAGTTATCCTTCCTTGACACATTTTGGTGTAACACCACAATGGCACTACTTTCATTGACTCACTGACACATAACTACTGTCCATTGTTCTAAATTAAAGTTTAGTATCTTTCTCGAGAGCAATTTCATTGTGTAATGGTTCTTGATGCCCAACCCTAAGCACATTAATACCCTGTATATGTATATGTCCATGGTGAGCTGGGAAAGCTGGATACAAAGGCCCATGAAAAATTCTGCTATGTTCAAGTGCAAGTTTCCAGACCTGGGCTTGCCCTGTCATCAAGATTCTGTCCAAAAATGACAGACTTCATGCTCTACTGCAGCTTTTTGTGGCAGCGGGGTGCCGCAATGCCAGCTATGATCAGGAGAGATGCTTTTGTTTACCATACTTAAGACGAAAGGAAGTCTCGTTGAGTTCCTTCTATGAACAAATTGAGGGTTTGCCACTTTCGGCAACTGCAACTGGAAAATCCCACTCAAACTCTGAGGTACCTGTAGTGAGAGGGAGAAGAGGATACTGGCTCTCACAGAAGAGCCACTTCATATCTTGACCAATCTGCAGTCAACCTGACTCTCACACCGTTGTGGAGCTGTTGAACTCTGCTGACCCCGTGTCCATGACGACTTCTCTGTTTTTTGCAGAACATTTTTTTCTGATTGCTAATTCTTTATTTTGAATTTTAACAAGTGAGTGACACATTCTTCCTTAATGCCGCAAGTGTTGTGTCACAAGTTTGTCTTTTTTTATACAGTTTAACAATGTTACACACTTTTCCAGATGACATCACACGGTTTACTAAGAGCACCTATTTTGTTCTGTCCTTTTGTCCCCCCACTTGTTCTCGCTCTGACTTTGCCGCAAATTCTTATCCGCTTAATTTTCAATAAATCTTTTAGCTTTCATGTGGCTGAAAAAAAAGAAGCAACTTGACTGGTTTGCATCAGAAAACTATACAAACCAGCGGAGGGGCCATGTGTTGCAGAAGCCTTAACAGTGAGTGTCTACGGGAGGATTGAGTGTCTTGGTTCCTCCTCTGGGGTTTGTAAGACAAACTACAAGGCTGTTATGGTCCTATAAATAACGGTTTTATTGCATGGGGAATTTTAATGTTTTTTACACAAGTGCTCTGAAAGCGTTTGCATGCTCCAACAACAGGCTTGCCTTCAATGGCAAGGGACGAATACTTAAGACTCATGTGTGCACACATTCCAAGGTCATGAATTACCTTGTCGGTTTTGCCTTCTTGATCTGATGTTTTGTAGCTTTATTTGTAATTGTAAAGTAAAACAAATCTTACAGCTGCTTTACAATGCAGTAAAACATCAGCATATATTATTTACAAGTGTTTTACAATTTTACTAATGTCAATTAGTTTTTTGTATAGTGAAAAAAAATTGGTCTGGATCTCTCAAGTACAAATCTGGTGTTGTGAATACAGGTCTTCATTTTATGATCAGGATTTGTCAGTAACATCCTGTAGCTTCAAAACCACACACATATATTTTTCGCACTATTTTATTTTCTATAAAGTGGTGAAAGATTCACTTGCGTTAAAATCTATTTTAAAATGCTCACTGCTGTGTTCCACAGATGCAGATATGTTTTGCGCTGATTTTCCGTGGCAAGGGGCGAAAACATCCACACATCAGTATCATCACTATCATTGCTGTTACGATCAGAGAGCAAATCAGAGAGCAGTGAAATATAACCTCCAAAGATCCAACATTGTGAATTTATGCACAGAAATGTACAAATATGAAGGGGTACAATTTCTCTAAACTTTAAAGCAGGCCTCAAAGTCTGATGCCATTGTTCTCTCCCTGCAGCGAACCAGTCAATCTTCCTCTCAACTACTGAGCCTTTATTAGTGGTTGTATTATTTTTTGCTAAGCCGGTGGTTTGTGTGGGGTAAGCCTTTTTAACAGCTGACTGTATGGTGCCAATATTTTTTGTTGCTACAACATTTACTCAATTCTTTCTCAAACAGGATAATAAACTGGAAGAAGCTCTAATAAAAGTCACTATAACTGCACAAATGTTATTAAGGACCCCCAACAAACAAACAAGGATGCCTGGCTGGAGATCTTTGGGCCCTGCTTTGGGAACTACTGCACTTTAGCAGAGGAATTCCTATTATAAAACCACAATACCACACATGTGTTTAGATGGATCTTGAGAATCCCAGTCAGTTATACAGTACCAAAGTTACTGTATAACTGTATAACAGTAACAAAAGTTTGGACACACTCTCCCATTCACTTGAAAGTGTGTCCAAACTTTTGACTGGTACTGTATGTCACAGACCCAGTAATGCAGGTGTAACAGCTTGACAGATGAATTTTCCTCAGAAAGGTGGAATCCCTCCAAATATTGTTCAGAGCCGGTCATGCATGAAGCCAAATACAAAGGACGAAGCCACAAGTGGAATACAGTCGTATGAACAATAGAGTTTTATTGACTGTTCCAAAACATGCGCTTGTGTTTTTACTTTATTGTAATTCCATAACCAAAATATACTCATGATTTTTGAGCAGACATTGAGATGAGCAGAAAAAATTCAGTCATCTACAAACAATTCAAAATGTCTGTAAGGATATAACATCTCAGGATATCATCAAACAGCCATGGTATTGCACTTTAAAACCACAGACAAATGCCATGAATGTCAAAAAACACCTACAAAGGTGAAGTGAACAACAATGCCTGCTCCCTGTGAAGATTTGAATTTAGAAAATGCTGCACTACTTTTAATGGCATTGCACTGCTGACTATTTAGCCTACTCTTCATATATTTAACTCTTGTGCCAAAAATACTCCACAGATTGTTTTCCGTGTGTCATTTTTTGCTCTCATGGTATACTGTCTCAGTCGAAAAAACATTCCAATGAGCAGACACAAGGAAAGAACATATGAAACACGCTCTTAAGTCAAAAGCCATTCTTGCACAGCTATTTTGTTTTCTGGACCACAAGAGATGCTGTCTGGCTTTTATTTTACTGGGTTTGTGTTTAGCATTTGAAATGACTGTAACTACTGCACATGCACAAATTGCTAACATCCGCAAATACTGGGCCAATGATATCAGGGTGACAGCATGTTTCTCCTCATGGCATCATTAAAAGAATCACTACAATCATCATAATAATTTTTTCAGTTTTTAAAATAGCCCCCTTTATTATTGATGTCACTGCCAGTGTTACCATAAGTATTAAAATTGTGAAATGGACTAATATTCAAAATGTTTTAAGAGCATTTATCCTAGTGTTCACAGCTTTACCACACATACTTGGTGGCAGAACTGCTAAGCCACTTTGACACTGGTGTGTCACTTGTGTTTTTCAAACCATGTGGAAAGACGTGTTTTCGGGGTTTGGATGGCACACGCTGTGACAAAACCACATGGAAACAGGACATTTCATCACAGATATATAATCTTGGATCAAGGTACTAAATAATTTGCTTGGCTGTAAACTGTAAAAGTGTCCTATTGCTAGACAAATGCCACTGCACAAAAATACACTGTAACACACTGTTTCCCTAATTATTTTTTTATTTGAGAACAGCATTTTCCACAATATCTAATTTACAAGTAATTGCTTTTAAAACTCACAGTGAGTCATAAGAATGTGAAATATGTCATTCATGGTTTTGGAAGTATTAACACACTGTTTAGCTGCGCAAAACTGCTGCTGCTGTACTCAATCGCACACCATCCCAATGAAACATAATTTTGTCATCAGTAGTGTAGAGCAGGGTACATAAAGGTTTACTCATAGCCCACACCCGTGAAGGGGGCCCACAAAACTTGGGGCCATTGACTTTATTCACTTCTCAGCCACCATTGATACATATTTCCACACAACAAAATCTCATTAAAGGAGAGAAAATGGAGCCAGCCAAGACACAAGGTGTGACAATTACTTGACCTACGACTAGAAAACAATCTTCTATGAGATGAAATAATTTAAGTTACTCTTGTCGTAATGTCTGAGGACAAAAGGCATTCAGGGAGTGATGTAACCTATCATCAGCTGCACTACAAATCCAGAGCGGCAGACGCTTCACGTGAGGTCAGTACTTTCATCCACTTGAAAAACAACAAGGAATGTGTGTCAGGACGACCACAAAGGAAATTCAAAGACTTGGTAAAGGGTTTTAGGGCAACTAGCTGACATTTCTACCCAGGAGACACTTAAAATGAATCAACAAGCAAGGACTGTTTGGCACAGGACAATTTACCAGTGTTTTTATAGAAAAATGAAAAACCAGGTATTGAAAGTTGCTGTTGAACACGGCCTTAAAATAATTCTATAAATATCTCATTCACTTCACCATTCAATCAGCCCAAAACCCCTAAAGATATTTTCTGTCACATGTGACAAGGAAAATTTGTAAATCCTCACTCTTTTTGCTTGAAGAATGACTGAAATAATGAATCGATTAATTGTTGGCGATATGAGCAATCGACTTTTAGTTGCATGTAGTTACAAGTATAATATTAACTAGGCATTAACTGACTGAGCCTTGTTTGGGCTTTAATTTGATAACCAAACTCTGTCTAGTAGCCTATGAAGCTGCATTTTTGATGACAGTGGTCATTCCCAAGCTTTGCACATGCACCTGGGAAGCAAATATGGAGAGTCCCCCTAATGGGCAGAAGAAACCAGTGTCCGGAACTATTATAACAAACTTTCCTTCCTCAAGACTGGCAGATAAAAAGCTCATGTGCGAAGTTTTTCTTAGTTTTATGAAAAGTTAAGCAGCTGTATTTCCCGAGTGGCCTAAAGTAGATGAGTGGTTTTAGGCAGCACTGTGCCTCTAAAGATGAGAATGATCAAACTTTTAAATGCAGTTGACAGGGCATCCTAAGAAAAACAAACAAACTAAAGAATGTCACTCGGTATAAAATGTTCCCCTTGTGACCTCAATTTCTGGGAATATTCTCACTCTTAAAAAGTCATGTTAAAAGACACATATCATAATCAATATAGTTGCATTTGTAATACCATTAAACGTTTTTTATGCATGTCACCATCAGCTACATTGCTACATGGCCTGATTTTCTCTGTTGGAAAAGTAAGAGAATGTTCAAGCTGACTGAAAATTAGGTGCCATTATGGCTTTGCCTTTTACTGAAACCTGCATTTAGGAGTCTAGCTGCCACTTGGTGCTGTGATAGCCACTTTCACACCAGAGCAATTTCAAACCAGATGAAACGTTTGACGAAGTGGCGTGGTGACCATGTGAGGTCCAACCCAAATCAGACAAACCAAGCCAGTCTGGCGATGGGGTTTTCAAAACCCCATCTAACCTTCACTCCAAACTCCCATGTGCCTCCTATTTAGTGGGTGATTTCTGACGTCAAGTTAGGTAGACCTGCGCAAAGGCCACACAGGTCTATAATAAGCAAGTTAGCGCAGAGCAAAACACAGACTCTTTATATTTACAGTACGTGTTCGATTAGCATATTCTGTAATTTTTGTGTTCTTTGGTGGAGCGAGTGTTTGTTTTGGTGAATAGAACACATTGAAATTGTTTTGGAGTCTGGTTTTGGCTCATAAACTCATTTTGCCTCAGGTTTCATTTAAAATGCATGGATTTAATCTTGTATGGCCGTGCAGATGTAATATTGTTTAATCTTGTTTATTGTATTCAATTGAATAATTTACCAGAATGAATGCCTCATTTACCTTTGTATGACTGCACAAAAAGGCTCTGCACAATGACAAGGAAGAGGTCTGGGATCCTTACGCATCAAAAGAAACCTGTTGGCCTAAGACCTGAGAAAACATCCATAGCTTGATGGCAGTTAACCTTACAGTCAGGAGCTAATTCAATAAAGATCTTTTTCACCCAGTACGCTTCTACAGCTGAGCCTTAAATGAGAGAGAATAGAAGACAGTAACCCAAGCGCTATGGAAGGGCATCTGACTTGCCACATTAAAGGAAAACTCAGGCTGCTGTCAAGCAGCGTTTAGCACTGCTCTCATAAACTCCTGTCAAATACTATATGCTGGCTGTGAATGAGCTGCACCATAACCTCTGGGTGACCTCTTTCTTTGGGACCGAATCACATATTTTCCCCACCCAAATTAATTGTAACAATTATATAGACTTATAACGACAAACATGCCATCAACCAGCAAGTGAGGTCATCTAGGATTACAGTTACGGACCATGGCCAGTGTGACCAACTTGGGTGTGGTTGTGACTAAATATGGCTCAATGAAAAACTAGGCAGTAAATATTAATACCTTGTCATAAAGTCACATAAAGTGGATAGGTATAATTAAACAGGTACACTGTCGGAGGCACCACTCTCTGTTGTATTACACAGTATGTGCTGAAAATGCATGTGATTCTCTAAGTAATGTTGCAAAGGTTTGTGTGTAAGAACATAATAGCCTAATATAGGATGAAGTAGCAAAACAGAGCTTAAATCATATTTTTGCTATATACTTAAATGACAGTGAATATGAGTGTGAGCTGGCAAGATGGCACCATTGCTAGTTTAATGACTGCTGGGATTTCAAGTTTTCTTAAAGTCCCAGTGAAATCACATTTAGTCATCCGTTTGTGTAGACTAATTTATGCAAATAGGGTTTAAAATGAAACGATCTTATTGGCTGTGTGTGAGACCAAACAATTGAAAACATATTTTTCTCTCATTAGGTTTCTGATTTGACAGAGTTGATATGCATGCTGCAGCAGAAAATGAAAGAATTGAATGCCTTAACCAGGCTTTTACAGTAGGAAGGAGTGAAGCACACAGAGGTTTACCGCCATGCTGGGATCACCAGTTTAATGGAGGCTCGCCCTTGCCCACATTCAAACCCTACATCTCTTGGCTCCCTTCCGGCAGCTGGGGTATACTGGGGAACGTTCCCATGGAAAAGCTGTTAAACTGGCCACGGTAGTGAGGATGAGGAACAAGTTTCCATCATGTTCTAACTAGTTACAAAGAGATTCACATATTGCAACTCCATGTATAAGTCTCTACTGTAAGATAGTTTTAGTAATTGTGATGCAGTGGGTTTTAGTTGTCAGTTGCAGAGTTTGTATGTCCCTACCTTTTTCCATTGTAGTGGCTACAGGTGCGCTCATTGTCAGGTCTGTTTCCTCCTGGTGTTTTAACTGACCTATGAGGGGTCTGAGTGAGCTTGTTTTTGCATCTTCTTAATGTTGCTATGCTGACTGACTTTTCCATTGGCTGGCTTTTACCAGTCATCCTTAAAGACAAGCCTGGTCCTGATTGTTCCATATCGTACGGCGGAATCAAATTAGGGACTGGTAATGGCCATAAAGTCTGAGGCATTATACTCAAGGGCGTGTGCCCACCTCACATTTCCCATCCGCATTTCCTTTTGTCCTCGTTTCTGAGCGCGATTGTCAGCTTTTTTTCATTACCAGCTAATCTGGAGGATTTGTAACTAAAACAACAAACAGATAAAAAAGCACAAATCAATGGGAGAGAATGATGTTCCACAAATCAACTGTATGTTCATAATTGGCCAACTCATACATCATGCTTGTTATTCCATGAGTGGGCCCCATGCTTTGCAGTTGTTAATAAAATGTTCTGCTCTTTGTTCTTTTTTTTTCTTCGGGGAGATACGAGAATCTCACAGCATTTATCCACTTCAAGGCATTAGTAACTAAAATACCAAACGTCTCTGCTTTACATTTTCCCCTTATCATAACCATGGGCTCTTTACAGATGATCTGTATCAAGATGTGGAAGCATAACTTCAGAACTAAAATGTAAACAGTAGCCACCATACAATTACTAACTGTTGAATGTGGCTGTTGTTTGGTTAGTTTTATCCTCATTTACCCTCTCCTGTGGGCATGTGAACACTAAATTATTGTTTGCTTAAATATGAATTATTAAAAAGAGCCAGCAACCAATTTTGAAATGTTTCCAGACTCCTACTAGTGAATTGCTGGAAGCACTCTTGTTATCACTTTTTATTTGATTTTTTTCCATTCTCTGCGGGACCCTTAGGCTTTGAAATTATATTGTGGCATTTTGTTGGCACAGTGATAACAAGTAGATATCAATCTCGAATTTCTAAAAATGTATTCCACACTCCTTTCCTTGGCTTTTGATGTGTAAGATCAGCACCATAATCATTACCTTGTTGCTCAACACCTGTCATTCTAGTTTAGGTTCTCACATATTCTGACTTGCAGAAATAAAAGCAGATATCATCTCTGTTTATTTTGCCATAGCTGAGTCAGTATCTCTGCTCTGATTGGCCAGTTTACATGTCTTCCTAAAGGCATTACAGCAGCAGCAATGTGTAAACACTTATGCTGTAATCAAATATTCATTCTTCTAAATCAAGGACAAAACACTTTGCTCTCTATAAGAAAATCTAACACAAGGGAGATGGGTCCGTTTGTTGTCATTGTTTAGGGTTTAAATAATTTCATGTATTGTAAGGTATTATCTCAATTCATTTATTTGAGAGGTAGAAAGCACGTTAATAAAGGATGACCATAATAGGTCTGGGAGATCTGACAGCTTGTAAACTAAATATTTAAATGAAAGACATGAATATATTTAAAATGTTCATTTCTATAAGTAAGTATGTATATGTATTATATATCTATATGTATTTTGAAAGTGTGATCAGACTGTGGTCTAGCGGTTACATTGTTATACCAAGAATGCCCTGGATTTACATCTGATCCAGCTGATCATGTTCTTCCTTTCAGTGTGGAGTTTGCACATACTCCCCACGCATGCGCAGGTTTAGCACTTTGGGTTTGTCCCACAGTCCAATATTATTCAGATGACGTTGATTGGAGGGTCAAAATTGCATATTGGTGTGAATGTGGTTGTTTCTGTATGTGTTGATCAGTAATAGGCAGTATATCTTCTTTTACTCAGAAGATGGAATAAATATATGACACACCTGTGATTCCTGTATCATTCAATAAAAATAAGTAAATAAATAAATGCTGCTTCAGCTCTGGTACATACATTATAACCAATTAGAGTTACCATCTGTTGACAACAAAAGTAATGTAAATGTTGTGTAAAATGGTCATACCCAGTGTTCTCTGAGGGAAGTTTAATTTCCCCCCATATATTAGGAAGTGTGAGGCAAGACCCCGTCTGCTTTCATTATTATTTTTATTCCAGTGTGACATTGAGCTATACAACATATTATAAAGACATTATCTTCTTTCATCCAAACACACATCCCTACATTGTTTTTCTTATTCCTTCATCTAGTTCACGGCTGAACTCTTAATTCCACAAAGTGTGTCTTTCTCATCAATGAGATGTGGTATTAATATTCAGTGACCGCATGCGCTGTGATAAATTCTTTTTGCCTGTTTATCTGCTCCATGAGTAACAATGTTTTTTTTAGGGCCTGACGTTTTAGATTTAATATGAAAAAAAAACAAAAACACTCCACTTAATTCAGAGCATGTTAACATGTGGCAAGCAGTCATGCCTAAAGTGACTTTCAGTGATTGACTGAGTGGTTTCAGCATCTTGCTGAAGGGCTTTTGGCCAGGACGTACGGCTGTTACTGCAATTGAACCCTTGTCCTTTACATGATGGGACAGTCACTGTAACTGCTTGGCCACCCTGCCACCCTGAATAATCGTTATTAGGTTCTCCAAATAAGTAGACCTAATATACTTGTGGAACGGAAGGAAAACCTTTCGGTGGACGTTGAGTGGGTGGGTGGGTGGGTTGTAAAAGCAAGACTTCTTAACTTTATAAGACCTGAAGCTGCCCTCACAACTGGGAGGAGCTTTTTCCCAAATTATTGTGATCATTTGTTGCTGCCCTAGCAGCTGGCAGCCTGCATTGGAAGTGGACGTTTGTTTCCTTAAACAGTGCAGCACTGGATGGTGGTGTCAAGCAACAGAGCGGTCAGGTTCCTTTAGCATGTAATTACCCATGAAGCAGTTTGGTGATGGCTTTGCTCCTTTGTCACTCTGAGCTAATATTAGCTTACCTTACCTCACTGGCAAACTAGCCATTTCACCTTTAACTGAGTTCACATTAAGCTAGTTTGAGGCTAGTCTGTAAAGTTATCCTATGAGTAGGACACTGAACCTCCACCTGCTCACTCACTGCTGTGGACAATGTGAAAACTGTTCTCTATTGTTGTTCCTTTGTAAAATGCTTCTTTTCAAAGCCTTACAGTCACTGTTACAAAACTAATAAGATCTGAGCAATGATCAGACAGCTTACCGTAACCCAACATTCAAAAACTCTGCTGCTGAGGAGCCATAGCTTCTGCCCTGCAGATATAAATGTTGCAATTATGACGTGAAAAAACAGGTAATGAAAGCAATAGCTTAAATGCCTCCTCTGTCATAAATATCACAAACAACAAAAGGTAATTTAAGATTTTACCAGAAGTAACACAACAATTAGTCCTTGTAAATACCTGTTGGTTCCAATTGCAGCAAAGGACATTTTACTGTCATCATAAATATTTCCCATTGACAGGTGTGTGTGTGTGTGTGTGTGTGTGTGTGTGCATACCATATTGAATTGTTCATGAGAAGCTTTTTAGGCTAAAATTGCAAACTTTGCTTGAATACAGTGATGAATCACTTGAATGCAGTCACATGATTACACACATAAAGTATTGATAAACACACGAACAAAGTCACTGCAAACATACTGCATCCAAAATCAGACCTCCTTAAACCCAGTCATCACACTATAGGGGCTCCTGTTGTTCGTGAGGTAGAGTGGGTCCTCCACTAATCACAGGGTTGGCAGTTTGATCCCCAGCTCCTTCTGTCCACATGTCGAAGTGTCCAAATTGCTTCTGATGGTCAGGTCACCATGCATGGTAACTTGCTGCTATTGGTGAGTGTGTGAATGGATGAAGAGGGTTTGTACCCTGTTGGGCATGACAAAATCAAACATCCAAAATTTTTACTTGTGACCAAGCAGGTGCACTCTTTGTTTCTCAAACATTGCATTGTATAACTATCATTCAGCCGTTAGGACCAGGGACATGTAAAATTGACTATTGGTACAACATGACAAAACTAGTTTTGTTGATAAGGTGTCTGGAACCTTGAAGCCGCTGCTCTTCAGTGAAAGCAGCCAGTTGAGGTGGTTTGATCTATATCGGGATGCATCCCAGATACCTATATATGTACAAGATCTCCCTGGCAAGTCTAGCTACGAGGAGAAACCTAAACAGACCCAGGGCATGCTGGGAAGCATGATATATTATACCAGTTTACAGTACCTGGGGACACCTTTGGATCCCCCAGGAGGCGCTGGAGGACATGACTTATGGCTGGATGGATGGTAGACACTTGTACCATCTTCAAAAAACAGCATATAACCATCTATGACTTCTATATCTGGCACATTTCTCAAGCACAAGGAAATGTGCATGCCTTTCACAGATGTGTGTGCTTTGTTTCAATAGTTTGGGTGAGAAAGTTTTTCAGTAGTGTACATATTTTTCACTGATGTGTGCTCAATATCACTAGTACATTATGTGTGCACTGCATATATGATTTCAGTACAGTGTGAACCTTTCACTTCTTTTTAATATTAAGGTTAAGTCAGGGAACTAGGTCGTTTTAGGGTAGCATTTTGGGGAATGAATGCAGAACATGGGAGTCCTGACACGATCACAAGTTTGGATGTGAACTGTGTGTTTTTGTGTGGTCTGTCTAATACTGTCTGTTCTGGCATGGATTTTGTTTAAATGGCAGCATGCCTTGCGTTTGCATGGTGCTTTACAAGCTTAATTTAGACCTCTCCAGTGTGCACATATTGGTTTTGTAAGAGTATTGTCATGTCTGACATCGGCATCCGATCTTGATCTGTGTGCACTGTTTACATGCATGAGGCAGAGGGGGTTTGAGTTGTTTCAGTGTAAATCCCTGTAAGCCTTAACCAAAGAAAGCTTGTGCGGCTGCTGCAGTGAAGTGCTGTGTCAGCCGAGGTCCGCCAAACTACTCCTGGCAGTCGGCCATGTTCTTTGAGTGTTCCTGCTGCCTTTGCCATGTTGTCTCCTGCCCTGCTGTATCCCCCCTGAGGCAGATTCTCCTCCTTCTACCCAGTCTTCCTGTTCCTCTATCTTAGCCTCTGACTGACAGACTGACGACTGCACATTTATGCACAATCACCATTGTTTGGATACAATTTGTAGTTATACAATATAAACATTTTTAAATAATCTCATTGGCTGAGTCAAACCTCAGTGGGCAAGCCAAAGAGCCTCAGATTTTCTGGCTATGTAATGTCAGACTAGCAGGGAGTAATGTAAGCATGAGGAGAATGAGTGGCTGGGAACATGAAGCCTGAGGGTGCCATTCAAAAAAACTAAGTTAGCTAGTTAGCCCACAGTATACTTCATGAATGAGTGATAAAATGAGTCACTGTCATTCATATATTCAATCCCTTGGACGACTGTGGTTCTTTATCTCTGCCTGCTGTGGTTTTGTGGTTTAACTCAACCATTGAGGTTATCTCAGGATCCAGTTTTGCTTCAGATAAATGTTTGTTTAGTTCCCTTCAAATGAAAATCTCACTTAAGAGATTTAAACAATTGCTGTTGAATTCCAATAAACACTTAAGAAACACAATGCTACTTCTACTATTTCTACTACTACCACCACTATCGATAACAAATAATCATTTACGGATCATGAGTTGTGGACTTGCCATATTCTGGTGCCCACCTACAATTTTAATTACTTATTACTTCTTATTGTGAGTTTCATTCACCATTTCACTCATTCTGAGTTGAAGTCAGTTGGTCCACCGACTGGACAGGAAACACACAGCAAAGAAAAACATCAAACTTTTGATCCGCCTTTGACAAGGAGAGGCTCCTAAGAGGGCTTTCAAAGGTTATAGGAAACACGGCTGGAGACCTGGGCTCATCCTGTGTGATCTGTTTTGAGAGTTATCTGAGGTAGACCATTTGTTCTGGGTGGGGATGTTGATTTGAACTAAATTAAGGGCTGAAAACCCAATAGTGGTGCCTTGAGTAGGAAGAAACAACCGAAAGGCGTCTGACTAGCACAATTTGGCACAGTATAAAAGGCTTGGTATCATTAAGAACAAGACTATTAGTTTAAATAATGCATTTCTGGACTGCTCTGCACAAACATCAATCTGAACAGCATTGTTAAAGAGGAAATTGTCACTGCCAGAATTTGGATTGATATCAGTACATAGTGCACATCTAGTCTCTGTTATGGCATCCTTTGACAGATGAACAGATGCATTGTGTGATGCATCGACATAATACAGAAATGTTACTTGTTACAGTGTTGAAAGCAATACAGATCATAAACCATAATTCCAGGCCATTCATCAAGAACTGAAAGGATCAGTTAATGTGTGTTCAATTTATTTGTAAATATAAATAGAAAGTGAAAAAGGAGGGAAGAAAGACTAAGAAATCAAACTAAGAAATCTAAAATGCCATGTTACCATGTCACCCTAAAATGAAGAGAAAATATGTATAAACTGTCCCATAGGGGGGAAAGGATGATACCAAAAGGTCTTTGAAGGGAAAAATCAGTTTCTAAAGTTAATTTGAACAATGTGCTGTTCGTCCATGTATTTTCACTTTGTCAACCAAAGTCGTAAACTGTCCTGTAAAGCATCATACAACGTTTTAATTTTCAGTTAAGAGTAAGCGCAAAAGGAAAGAAGAAGTCAATAAAATAGTTCAGATGGTGCTTATCTTATTTTTGGCAACACAATTTCTTATTTGTTCTTTGAATGCGAAAGTGGAAATCAATGTCCTTTTCCACAAAAACCAAATTAAGCAAATAAGCTATGGAGGGGGAGTCTGAGGGCATGGTGGCATTTTTTGCAGCTGAGGAGTCGGAGCATGAGTCAACAAGGACAATTAAGACTACAGATCATTGAAACAAACTTCATGGTTTACCAGCTGACACTGTTTGGAAGTTTGTGGCAGGGAGCAGGATGATAGGTTTGAATGCAATAAATATGCCACCTCCAACCAAGCAACTTCCCTCTCAGCGGTTTGTTTTGTAGTCAGTTTCTAGCTTTAATCTCCCATGATTCTTCCTTGCCCTTTCTATTACTTGTTTTTTTTTCTTTAAGGGGATAATGTGTAAGGTGTGTTTGGCTGAAAATTGCCTAACAAAACTTTCAGGTAATGTAGTTTACCTGAGCTGTTGATGTGACCTTTAAGTAAGCACTTTGGCACTCATCTCCTGTTGTTTTAAAGTTGCTGGTTGTCTTTAACGAGGGTGACACCTTTTCCTGTTTGTATGATACACTCTTCTGTCTCCACTGTCTAGTAATTTGGTAATTTTACACACTCGTTTGAGTTAGGACAAAACAGCAACAATTTAGGCAAGGAGGCAGGAAAAATATCTAAGCTACAATCTACAGTGTGAAATCAAATTAATGACTTTCAACCTCACTAACTCAATAAATACTAACACAAACCCAACAAATAATGCATTCTAGTGCATAGAAAATAGACACAGGCACATTAAAAAAGTTTATGTACAACAACAAAAGTAAAAATAATATGTCAAAGATAAATAAATGTTGCTATTCCAAACAAGTATAGCTGCACTCATCCAGGCTCCATACTTATTACACAATTTGGGATTTTCTCAAATTAAGCGACCATGATGGTGGCAAACTGTAAACCCAACTCCAGTCAACCAAAAGTCCCTTACCTGTGTGTGATATATCTATTATTCATTTTTCAAGGTTTATGGCAGTGGTTCCCAACCATATCCATGTAAGAAAAGCAACATCTACTCGCAAGCCCTTGTCACATGTTGTATATGTGTCTATGAATTGCAAGCAGTTTAACCAAAGAGCGAGAGCAAAAATATGTTTTTTCTTTCTCATTTCCTACTGTATGTTGTTAATCATTGCAACCCATAAGATGTATCCAGCCTGGTCTAGGGATTTTATCAATAAAGCCAATAGGTTTAAGAGATAGATGAGACCTGTGGAGGTTAACTGCTTTGTTTGTATGATTATTCTACAAACCAACCAACATTAATGTGAGCAAATGGAGTTTAAATTTTGGTTGAGCTTTTCCTTTAATTCTCAAATTCACAAAAGCTGAAGCTAAAATTAATTACAGATATTTCCTTACTTTTGATTTCGTATTCACATGGATCTTCTACACTGATGGAGTTATTCAATAACTTATTCCTTTGCTAGTCCAAAGTAAAATTGATCGGGAAAGAAAGAATATACATTTGTTATTTAAGAAAGAGGCTATTTTAGGAGAGGAAATGTTAGTGTGCCCCGTGCAAATCAGTACACATTCAGCCACCTTGGATGAATATACCAGCATGCATCACTTTAATTGACTCAGTGTCTGTGTCGCAAATAAATCGAACTCTCTGGCCCTGCCCTCCTTGGTGAACCACAACCTTTAGGCAGGAAAATGGAGAGCAGGAAAAATCTCATCAAACTGCTCTTAACATCTTTGGAAACTGTTACTCAGACAATGATTTTAGACTAATCCGACTTCACCGTCATCCAGCACATAACCATACAGCTTACCAGACGATTCCAGCACTAGTTCTGAGAAAACATGGCTGCAACCGGTTCAAATCCTCTCCTGTGACATTAACCGTACTTAGCACTATGACTTCAGTGAAACTGGTGTGACTACCACAATGTCTAGCCACAAGAGGCTAGCCTGATTGGCATGAGCTTAATCACTACCATATGTGAGTAATCACAAAACGTGTTGCTGCACTCTGGTTTCACGAGCATATGGTTATGGCAGCGATTATGATATAACTTGCTGAAAGAAACGCACTTCATTTGGTTTTTGTGTCTGTTTGTGCTGGTTAAAAATTCAAGTGGTAATCCACAAGATCCTTATTTTGTCATTCTGGCAGCATCTTTGGTGTGAATCGTTCATTGCTGTGGTGTTACTGCGCTGTTCTTCCCAGAGTTCACTTGTCAATCAAACAATGTGGTTTTTACTGTGATGTCTTTTCCTTGGATTTTCTGTTGATGTTATTGCAGCTTCTGTTGGTGGCTATAGGTCCGTGGACTGTAGATCTTATATTTTATGTATTCTTCTATTTATTCAAAAGAAAAAACAGCTGCCAAAAACACAAACAGCAACACCTCCTGTCAGTTCTTTTTCACTTAACATCTACCTAGGACAACACATCAAAATGCTTTGATGGCCTTGGAAGAATTGCTATATTGCCATATTAACTGGCAAGAGACAGTAGCCTGTGAAGAAAGTGTTACAGGTTAGGCCAGAGCTCCTATAATATTCCAAAGGTATTCATTGTTCATAATAGAATGCAACAATGCCAGGCGGAGACGCTATTAAGCTAGCATTAGGTTCATGTTTACCATGTTCATACTTTTATTCACCAACAAACGTGTGAATCCTCACGAACATACACACACACACTTAAAGTTTGGAGTTCTGTGGTAAAAACAGTGGAGTCACTGATACTGATCTGTAACCAGGTAGCCATAATTGCTAACAATTGCCACACGTCTGAAAGAGGAAGCCTAAATGATGAATGTGCATACCGTTTGCTTTCAGGAAACTATTATCACTATCAAAGCATATCCATCTTTCTTTTAACAGCTATAACACCAAATGAAAGTCAAGACAAGCTGATTTACATGGCGACACTCCGCACAGCCTTCAGGCAAAGTAAACTACAAGATCAGTCTGTCACCATTTCTCATGTCTCATCAAAACTGCTAAGTCAAGATGGATCTTTTGTTTTTTCTACTAGCATGCTGTAACAGTCCCTCAGTGTAGGGCAACACAGAAATCCCGTAACATACTGGCTGAAGATCAACTTTTCTTTTTTGCTGGATTCAGTGGGTCCATTTCGAGGTGGTCCCTTGAGATTCCGCCCATCGCCCCTCCTTGTTGTTCAGTGCAGACGTTTCTGTTTTGTATCAGCTTGGTTTTCCATATACCTGTTTTTGCATAGCTGTGTTGCCCTCTGTGGTACCTGGTACACTGTGGGCTCTGTGCTAATGTACTTCAGAGAACTGTGCTCAACTCCAATTATGCTCCTGTTCAACCCCCACACACCAACCCACACACACACACACACACACACACACACACACACACACACACACACACACACACACACACACACACACACACACAGACAGTGGGGGTAGGGATGGTGGACGCGATGTGAGT